>JASEKS010000093.1:178491-319749 GCA_030770415.1 Pleoardoris graminearum
TGGTGTGTGTAGGAGGGAGTGAAAGGCGAGCGGGAGGGGGGGGAGGAGGAGAATAAGGGATTGTAGAGAAGAGGGGTGTGTGGTGGGAGAGGTGGAGGGAAGACGGGAGGGATGGGGGTGGAGTGTAAGGGGGGGGGTGGGGGGGGAGGCGAAGCAAGTGTGTGGTGAACGTACCTTGGTGTTGGGCTTTGGGGTCGAGGTCGAGGATGGACCGGACCGAGCGCCGGACGGTGAGGATGATCTATGAGGGTGGAATCAGTAAGAGTAACCTGTTCTTGTGCGCAAGCTGTGGAGGTGGTAGGGACGAAGCGAAAGGGGATGCGGAGGGAGTACATACGTCTTCCTTGTGTTTCCCGGTGACGAGTGCGTTGAGGTAAGCCGTTAGGGCATTCTGCAACACCAAACTGCTCAACGCAACACCCATTACCGTTCCAAGTTGCCTCCACAGTGTCAACGTGCTCGTCATGACCGCCTGATCGTCCTGCGTACTCGTCGCCAGTACGCCCACCATCGTTGCTGGATAGGACAGCCCCTGCCCTAGGCTCGGAGGCACGAGAAACAGCGTCGCCAGCCAGGTAGGTATGCCGTCCCACATCACTGACAGGAGCACCCCGCCTAAGAGCATGCTTAGAGACCCCACGACGATGAGCCATGTCATACGTCCTGTGGCTGTCATGATGAAGCCGGAAGAAACGCCGCAGATCATAAGAGCGAGAGAGGGTCCAGCGAGACGGAAGCCGGATAAGGACGCGGATTCGAGCTTTACAGCTTGGAAATAGAGTGGGGCATTGAAGATGATGGCGTTGATACCGATGTTGGCAAGGAAGTTGTTGAAGACAAGACTCCCTCGAGGGCGGGAGAAGAGTAGATACAAAGGCATGACTGGTCTCGCAGCCTTGTGTTCGACGTTCAAGAGGACCGCACCAGTTAATACGGCAACGACGAGCGAGGTGATGACGAAGGGATGCTTCCAAGGAAAGACGTTACCTCCTAAGTTGAGGCCGGCAATCAGGAAGGCCACCGAGCTGGTCAAGAGGAACGAACCTGCGATGTCGAATCCCTTCAGGGCATCTCTGAAACCTTGACCGGAGCGCTGAGCGAGATTTGGTCCAAGTGTGGAGGGAGTAGTGAAGTAGGCGTCAATAAATATCACAAGGATGAACGGAATTTGTATGGCAAAAGTAAGTCTCCACCCCAACTTGTCGCAGAGGAAGCCTCCAAATGCCGCGCCTAGTGTGGAACCACTGCCATAGAAGAGGTTGATGTACGCTTGGTACGTACTCCGCACCTGTATGCTGACCAGGTCATTGAGGATGATGCCGCCCATAGAGAGGACCGCGGCAGCGCCGATGCCACAGAATGCTCGCGCCGCGATGAAGCTCCCGATGCTCTGGGCGAGGGCACACCATCCTGTTGTTGCGGCGAGAAACAACAGTCCTGACAAATAGAAGGTGCGCCTTCCGAACGTATCGGATAGCCTACCAAACAGTGGCTGCAAAGAAGTCGACGTGAGCAAAAACGCAGTCGATAGCCAAGACGCCGAGTTAGAGGCATTAAAGTACGAAGTGATCACAGGGTGGCTTGACGCCATCAGTGTTGAGTCAAACATTGCAATCTGCTCAGACCGATTAGATCTATCCACAAAGAATGACATGCACTGGTCAGACCCACGAAATAGCCCAGAAACACACCACCGATAATACATCGAAACTTCGTCCTAGACAAGCCTACGAGAAGCCCATCTTCACCAAAAAGACCGGGTTCATCCGGTTGCTCTGACGATGGTTCCTGTTCAGGAGCAAGCCAATGGCTGGTCGAATAACGCCTTTGCTTTCCCAATGCAGGGGATTGTGGTGCTGCAAGGGCACCGTGTGTTACCTCTGCCTCTTGAACGTCGTCCTCATAGACAGCTGACTCGTGCTGTCGGTCTGACGATTGTGGACGCAACAGCGGTGCCCGCTCCGAAGCGTCGTGCTGGGTGTACATGGACGATGATTCACGATTGGGGGGCTACCAATTCCATCCGAGGAGTGATGTTGTCGGAGCCGAGGCCGAGGTCGAAATTGTATCGCAAAGCGGCTATCGGCGGCTAGACCCTTCTGCGTTAGACCGCAGCTCCCCGCATTGGCTTTGATTGTTTCTGCAACTTGTCATAATATCTCTCACAATGAAGACTCCTCTACGGATAGCCATTCTCGAGGCCGACACACTTCCCGATGACCTTTTTGCCAGATACGGAAGTTATGGCAAAGTCTTCCGCACTCTGCTTGAGACAGCCGCAGACGAGCTAGGCGAACCGGGGTTCTCAAAAGACAGTCTGGAGTTCAGCGCATACGATGTGGTGACGGAGCAGAAGTATCCCGATTTGGAAAACGTCGACGCGGTGTTGATCAGTGGATCGAGTGAGTCTCAAGACGAGAGGATCAGTTCCCAGATACTGATCATGTGCAGGGTACAATGCCTTCGACAACGACCCTTGGATCTTGAAACTAGTCGAGTTCACAGAGAAGCTCCTGAAACAAGACCGCGTAAGAATCATCGGTGTGTGCTTTGGGCACCAGATCATTGGACGAGCAGACGGCGCGAAGGTTGGACGAAGCGAGGGAGGATGGGAAGTTGCAGTGTTACCCGTGGAATTGACTGCAAAGGGCAAAGAAATATTCCAGCAAGACAGGCTTGTGCGTCTTCCTCCTTTGAAACCATTTCTGTACTGATAAAGGATTCAGAACATTCACCAAATGCACCGAGACGCAGTCTTGGAGTACCCAGAAGGCGTCGAGGCGCTCGGCGCATCTCCAAGATGCCTCGTGCAGGGCATGTACAAGAAGGGAAAGTTCATCTCTGTGCAAGGGCATCCCGAGTTCAACGAGGGCATCGTGAGCGGTCTTACGAGCATACGGGAAATGCAGGGTATCTTCAGCACCGAGGAGGCGAAAGATGCGCTGGACCGAGCGGGGAAGCCTCATGATGGCGTTGCGGTTGCGAAGGCGTTTCTGAGATTTTTGCTCGAAGATTGACGTAGAGTGAGATAGACAACCTGAGCTGCATCACATCGGCAGTTGCTGAGATGCTGGAAGCGCACCCCCTGTCATGACGGATGCGTTGCCTTTGACATGGGATTATTTTTAGTGCCATGAGGTCATGGCAGACCCGATGCCCATCTGCAAAGCTGTCAATGAAATGGAACACCGAGAGTAGTTAAGAGAGGCTACTTTGCATGAGGCCCGTGGTCAGAAGAGGAACTGGAAGGAACACGAGATTCTTGCGTGCCCATACTGCTATTGGGTGTGTTGAGCGAGCCCGTGGTTGGCGTGAGTGTCCAGAACGTCGCCACAAATTGACTAAGCCGGAACCGGACGCCACGTAAAGCTCGGGAGCCCTCGTACCGTGCGACCTGAAGTCTTGCTCAGTCCACGTCGCTCGTTACCATACGCTTCACTACGCCTTATCCTGCGCCGAGCGCACCTTCGCATACGCTTTCCGAACCTTTATACTGCTTTCTCTGCACGCTCGCTCCTCGATGCCGCGGCAGCGGTAGTTGCTGGCCTCGCCGTCCCCAATGGGCAAATGTGAGAGCCTACATGTACCACACTCGTATGCGTTTTCAGACTGACGTTATTGCGCAGGGAATTACGGAGTGGTCCTGGATGCCGGCTCTTCGGGCACGCGCGTCCACATCTACAGATGGCTGAAGAGCGACAAGGCGCGCAAGCAGTCGGACCTGCACAAGCTCCCCGAAGTCTCGACCGATAAGCACTGGACGAAGAAGATCCATCCCGGCATCTCTACTTTCGGCACGCACCCGCACGACGTCGGCCCCGACCATCTCGACAAGCTGTTCCGCCATGCGCTCAAGTACGTCCCGAAAGACGAGGTCGCGAATACGCCTCTATTCCTCCTCGCCACCGCCGGCATGCGCATCCTCCCTGAAGTGCAGCGGAAATCGGTCCTGGAGGAGGTGTGCGCCTATGCAAGGAAGACTACAAAGTTCCAGCTGCCGGATTGCGCTTTGCATGTGCAGGTCATACCGGGCGAGACAGAAGGCTTGTATGGGTGGATAGCGGCGAATTACTTGCTGGGTGGATTCGACGATCCGCAAGGCCATGATCATGGCAAGGACCACCATACGTATGGGTTCCTCGATATGGGAGGAGCGTCGGCTCAGATTGCTTTTGCGCCCAACACCACCGAAGCCGAGAAACACGCCGACGACCTGACCCTGTTGCGATTACGGACGTTAGACGGTGCCCCCCTCGAGTACAGGCTTTTCGTAACAACATGGTTAGGGTTTGGTGTGAACCAGGCGAGGCAAAGATACGTTATGCAGCTGTTGGAATCGAGTACGAACGCAGAAGAATATCCCGACCCTTGCTTACCGGACGGCGCAGTCATCATGGTCAGTAACGACGCCAAGGTCATTGAGTCTGGGTCTGGCAAGAAAGGACACAAGCTGGTCGGAACGGGCGTGTTCTCAGAGTGTTTAACAGGAACGTTTCCACTACTCGGGAAGGAGAAGGCTTGCTTAGACGCACCATGTCTCATCAACGGTCAGCACACACCTGCCATCGACTTCGACGTAAACCACTTTGTCGGTGTATCGGAATACTACCACACCACGCACGAGATTTTCAAGATGGCCGCGAAAGACGACGAAGAATACGATTTCAAAACCTATCAAAAAGCCGTAAACGACTTCTGCAGCAGGTCCTGGAGAGACATCGAAAAAGGCATCAAGAACAAAACCTGGGGCAAAGTCGACGAGCAAACCGCACAAGAAGTATGCTTCAAGTCCTCCTGGCTCATCAACGTCCTCCATGACGGAATCGGTGTCCCGCGCGTCGGCCTGGAAGACCTCAACTCGGCGACGGAACACAACGTCACCAAGGTCAAGGTTGGGGGTAAGCATGGCCCCAAGAAAGGCTTGCTCAACCCCTTCCAGGCAATCAACAAGATCAACGATGTGGAGGTCAGCTGGACGCTGGGCAAAATGGTGCTCTATGCCGCAAGCGAGGTGCCGCCCAACTCGACAGACGTTCTAGCCGTAGGCTTCGGTGCGAACGTCCCCGGTATACCTTCAAATTTCCAGGTCCCGGGCGGCTCGCACCTGCCGTACATGAACCAAGCCGAATCCGAATGGCACGAGAGTCTCTTCTCGGAGGACTCCCGCCGTATACCCGGCTTCTTCATCTTCGCCCTCATCGTCTTGATGATCGTGTACTTTACCTGCGGCCGCGAGCGCCGCCATGCTGTGCGCCAGAAACTAGGCGCCTTGTTCAGCAGAGCCGGTTCATCCAACAAACACTCCGGCTCGCCTTCGTACCGCCGTCGTCGAGGCCTGTTCCCCGGCAAACTGTTCGGCCGCGGCGACACACAGTCGTACGAGCGGGTCCTGGAGGATGGCGAGGGCGCGAACGACTTCGAACTCGGCTCCTTTGCCTCGGATGATGACGAGCACTCGGATTCTAGCGAGGGGTCGGCAAGGCTGGGGCGCTCGTCTGGGTGGGCGACGCCGCAGGTCAAGACCGATGCTGGGCCACCGGCGTTCGAAGCTGATGTCGTGGCTCAGGGCTCAGGGTTGGGCCTAGCTCCGCCAGGCGTGTTCGCTAATGCGATTGATCGCGGAGGGCTGATGAGCAGGACGGATAGCAGGGAGCGGATGGCAAGGAGCAGGACGGGGAGTCCGAAGAGGGGCAGGTTCGGTCCGGTCGATGCATAATCTTTATCCTTGGTCTGGCGTTTAGGGACTGCGGAGATGTATACTGTTGTGTAGCGTTCTTAGGACGGGGTACTACCTTTATAGAGGGCGTGGCGTTGGGTGTCCGAGGGCGGGCGACTAATGCGTCCGTGACTGCTTGTAGATGTATATTAAGATATGAGTACGATTGCCACTGCTCGATCTTCCTAGTAACTCTTACTTAGCGTTCAAAGAACACTTCTTCAAGTATTAAAAGCGCTAAGCACACTATTAGCGTCAAAAACCCATCAATCCAACTGTTCGGCATTCATCGAGTTCTCGTTCTTGCGTTGTGCCGCGGCTTCATGAAGCTCGCGAAGTACGTTGATTGAAACCCGTCAATCCAAACATGAAGACGGCACCAGCACAGATTATGATACCACGCCGTACGCCTAGTTCGGTGTATAACCAATTTTATACCTAGTCTAGAAAGCTTTTCCTTTATTATACATCGTTAGCAAATCATAGATATAGATAAAACACGTTCTTTTTAATCTTACTAGTTCTCGCTTATAAAAAAAAGAATAAACTTCTTACTCCTACTAAAAGTAAATATCCTGTGCATAGAGCGTAGGAAGCGAACCATTTCTGCATCTTCGAAAGAGCGTGGATAAACACCCGAGTGGCGCTAGAGATTGTTGAAGCTGATACTGGTGTCCGGGCGAAGGAGAGTCGCATACAAACTACGGACGGACTTGACAAGGAACAAGTACGCGATCTGGGGTTCCAAACGCACTGAGTGGCCTCTGTTGGTACCGGTCGGACCAGATGATGTACATCTGCAATACACTTCATTCCCACGCAGGCGGCCAAGTCCGCTGTTTTCCACGCTTCGCGATCCAAAACATCAGCAAGCACATACTATAGTGGTGAGCGCTCGACGCGTTCGCCGACGAGTACCTCTCTGGGAACCATCGCGGCCCTAATGCTCGATGCCACGCGCCGTACTAGCATGATTTTCAGGCGAGGAGCCCCAACGAACCTTTTCTCTTCGCTTAGACGCAGATGTCGGAGAACGGATCCTGGCGCGGGTTTGTACAGATGGGTCGCGCCGGGCGGGCTGCAGGTCCGTGGCGCCCGCTCGCGCGAGAGGTGCAAGGTCTTCTCTACCCCTGAGTTCCGACTTCATCAAGGACACCTCTTTATTAATGTAAATGTCATAGGAGACTACGTCGTTTTCTGCGGACTGAGCTTTAGTAGTTTATATGTATAGGTCAGTCTAGGGTGGAACGCGAGGCTTTCCACCTGGCAACGATGGTCGTCTGCATCTTTCTTCTAGAGGGCGTAGTTGTACCGCATAATCTCTTGCAAAACACCTATGCTAGGCTCTAATAGGCAGGTTGGTCCTCCAATAAGGATGGGCGGAGCTTTGTTAAGGTGAGGCTCTACTGTTAAGCGCTTAGTTACTGACGCTGACGTTAGTTTTGGCGTACGATCGTCGATTTTCTGGCCCTACCCTGACGAAGCTCCGCCTATCCTTATTGGAGGACCAACCTGCCTATTAGAGCCTAGCATAGGTGTTTTGCAAGAGATTATGCGGTAGAGGATGGGCTAACCGAGCGCCGGGGTGTGACCATGCAGACAGCCTTGCTCATGCATACCTAGGACCGGGATATATATCTACTCCAGCCCCAGAACGGTTACTTCTTATATCGCAAAGGATGGCGTGTACCTGCGAGAATGGCTGCGCGGTCACTCCTCACGTCCCTCTCGCACGAGAGCCTAGCATCTCTCTACCTCCAATGCCTCGCTCGCCACCGTCTCCCCGACCCGCGGACTGCGGTCGTTCCTGTCCTTTTCGTCTCCAAGTCTCGTGCTCGTTGTCACTTCGCAATCGCTAGGAACTTCATAGATTAGGCGGGCGAAGGATTCGCCCTGCGTCCTCACTTGCGATCTATAGCGACAATGCGACGCTCCCCGTTCATCCTCTCCATGTGGGTGGTCCTGGCAAGGAACGTAAGAGCTGGATGTTTCTTACCAGACGGCTCTATCGACAAGAACATCGAGTACCAGCCGTGCTCGCAGGACGAATCGAACCCGCTCTCGACAATATGCTGTGCGACGAATCGCAAAGACGGCGCGGATATCTGCGCGCCGAACGGCCTGTGCCAGGTGGGCAGGAAGAAGGGGGGTCCGCCTGCGGACGCAGCTTGGACGAAGCCGAGCTGTACGAAGCAGGACTGGAGTGAGGAGGGGTGTCTGCATGTGTGTGGTGTAGGTCACCCCCTTCTACAGGCCCAACTTAGATGAAGAGCGAGTCCGGGCTAATACGATAGGGTGTAGACGGACAAGTACCCTTTCCTGACGCCGTGCAATCGCGCGGCTGGCAACGCGTCGCAGAGATGGTGCTGCGGCTTGACACAGGATTGCTGCAACGAGGACTCCGGCCTGAGCATCGAATACCTGCCGTCTACGTTCGACCCGACGATATTCAACCATACGGATGCGTCTGTTGTTTCTTCCTCCTCGTCATTAGCAGTAGCATCAACTTCATCGTCGTCTTCTGCAGGAAGGCCTTCCGCGACGAAAGCCCCAGCTTCAGCATCAACATCGCCTAAAACGACCGCATCCGTCTCGACAGCACCATCCGAAATATCAGCTGAAGCACCCACATCGCAACCCGCCGCCGGCCTCTCCCCCGGTGCAAAGGCTGGCGTCGGCGTGGGTGGCCTAGGCATCTTCTTTGGGCGGCACCGCCACGCGCAGCGCAGTGCCGCCGGCGACGCGCTCCTCGTCGAGAAGGGCACCATCGTCTACGCGCACTGGGACCAGTCGCAAGGCGGGAGTCCTCACGGTGGCTCGCGCCATGGGGCTGAGCGGCCTCCGCCCACAGAGACAAAGCACGACGTGCCGCAGATCCACGAGATGCCCGTGTTTGCGAGCAAGCAGGACTGGGAGGATAACGAGCGGCTGCGGAGCGGTAACATCGAGCTGGATTCGGTGCGACCGGCGAAAGAGCTGTATACGTAGAGTAGTCGAGAGCTAAGAAGGAGGAGAAGAGCTGCGTAGTTATCATAAGAGCACAAGAGTAGCATAACAAGTAGAAAGTCCCACGTCCCGGCCCTTCCCCCCACTCGTGGCAGCTGGGTTGAACGCACCTGCCACTTTCACACTGCCTTAGTTAGCTACGTCATTCCATTTCGCAACATCCTCGAGGCTCACTCACCGGCAGCCTCACATGGCTTAAATAGTACCGCCGCCCACAATCTAGTGGTATATAATTTTAAGAATTAGAAAATAGAGCATCGATCCGACACATAGAGAGGCTAACTGGCCCAGTTGCAAAACTGGTGCCGACCGGTGCGCCGAAGAGCCTTGTAGACAGTGCACCGGTTCGATCCCGAATCAACACGGAAACCTATTGGATTAGGTTTGGTTGAACCCGGGGTCCCACATCAGGGATTTAGAGGTCTTCCTTTTTTGCTAATTTTTTCTGCGTATAAATGGGCATTTTTTTGGCAGCAAAGCTGCTTTTATCTTTTATAGCTTGCTGGCAAGAGGACTGACTAGCTTGAAGTGCGGTCAGCTACAACTCCTGGCGTTAACTGTGGGACACTATGGAGAAGATCTAAGCATACCAATACTTCATTCGTACATAGGGTCCATCTATGCCTCTATACATACAAAACCCTATAGAGAGTTCGAACACTTATTAAGTGTCCAAGGGTGCCCACAAGCCTTATTGCTACTGCTTTCATAGCATTTATCTCGACGCTGCGTCCATCATTCCATCACGTCCACCTCAATCCTCCCACTCAGGGTTCTTCCTCAGGATCACCACTCCCTCAAGCACATTACTCAAGCTCAGGTACTGCTCGTCTTCCAACTCCGCCCGCTCACCATGTGACAACAGCACAGGCGTACTCTGTGTCTGCCATCCCGTAATCGTCTTTGGACGACCTGCTTGGCCGACAATATCCACGGCTTGACCGACGCGCACGTTGACCGTGAGCGGTTTGAGCTCCTCGTCAAGTGTGATGAGGAACCGCGGGGAGATGGCCGTTACCAAGAAGTAAAGCATATAATGTGCGTCACCAACGATGAACTGTTTCGCATCGATGAGCGAGACAAGGACGGTGAGGAGACCTGCGGCTGCGACGCGCGAGAGGACCTGCCGGTCGGTGTGGAAGGGGTTCATCGATAGAGTGCCCTTGCCTGCGTGGAGGAGACCCTGCGCTATGCGCACCATGAAGAGCGCGTTTGGATCGCGGTGGTAATAGCTCGCAAGTTGTCGAAGTAATTGTGCAAGGCGAGCATTGTTGGTTCCGGCACCAGCAAGACCCATCGCGAAGATGGCATTGATAGCAACATCATTGTCGTTATCGTGAGAGTATCGGGAAAGGGTGTCGTAGACCTTCATCTGCGGATTGCTGGGACTGATCAAGGCCATTGCTAGAGGCACTGCCTTCCGTATGTTAGCCTCGCCGTAGTGCATCAGGTGACCAAAAGTTCGCAGGATCATGTCCTGGCCGATGTCCTCTCCCATAGCTACCAACGACAATCCAATCACAGCATACGACTGAAGCAATTCGTCGCTCTTTTTCTCTTCGCTGTCCTCCTCGACATGGTCATTGCAAATGTGGAGCAATTGTTGGACCTTCAAAACGTTGCCAGTACCCGCCCACGCGCACACCTCAGCAAGGACGGAAGTGGGCTTGGACATTGGGTGGTCAAGAGCCTTGAGCGTCTCCAGGATGACGTCCACCTCCTCCTGCTGACCGAAGAAAAGCAGGGCGAGCCCAAGAGCCATAAAGCGTGTCCATTTGTCCTTGAGCTGCTTTGACCGGTCCTCGTCTAGAAGCGTGTTCATTAACGCATCAGTTATATCGCCGTTGGCCGACCCGACGAAAATCAAACCCAGAGACAGAGCTGCCATGGCGGAAAGTTGCATGTCCAGGCTTGTGTCGGTCACGATCGGAAGTAGCATTCCGAGGAGTTCCTCCTTGTTTGACCCCGCGTATGCGAGACCAAGGCCCATGATAGAGGCTACTCGAACGTGAGGGTTCTTGTGCGCCAGATTCTCCTCGTCGCCCAGCAGTCCCATGGCGGGGTCAGAATCGTTTCGCACGCCAGATGTGGAGATACCATTGGCAAGCAATGCTCCGGCCTATATAATTTCGTCAGCCATCCATATATCGTGAACTGTATCCAAGGGCTAGCGTAAGACAGAACACGTACCTTAACGTAGTCTTCTTCCAGGGTGGTGTAAGGGTCAATCTTATCCAGACCCATCTCGACATCCCACATCATGAGCATACCCAAGGAGGCAGCTGTCGAGAACATGCCCTCGTCCTTGGTCTTCCAAACCCAGCTGTTCTTGCTATCTGCATTTAGCATCATCTTGTCGCTACCGTAGCCGGCATTCACGAAGGCGTTGACGAATGCCGAAGCGAGGTTGTGGCGCGCCGAATCTGTGTTGGTGAGGCCCGCCGTCCTGCTGCTCTCGAGATGCGTCTTGTAGATGTCATCTGGGGTTTTCGGGTCCAACACGTTGAGCTCTTTCCCCAATGCCTTGAAGTAGTCCGAGAGACGGGTATTGCTCAAGCACTCTTGAAGCTCGGAATCTGCATCTTCGGAAACATCGAACCATATCCGTTGCCGCGCGATGAGGAAAGCCATCTGCCGCCGTATGGCCTTGTCGTCTGTGGAGTTGAACGTCTCTTCGATCAACTCACGGTCATTTAACCGTATCGCGAGAACCACGGCCTGGGTGTACTGCTTGTACTTGCGGTAGACCCGGTATGCTGTGCGGAGGAATTTCTCGTTGTCGGGATACGTGAGGAGAGGCACGGTGCTGACCATGTACAAGCACACGCGCGCATATGTGTCGGCGTCCAGATACTTCTCGATCTGCTCAATCATCTCCAGCTCAGACAGGATATCGACGGCATCAGCTTCGGCGTTGTGCTTAAGGAAGAAGGGCACCAGCGAGAGGGCGAGATCTGCAATGTCGTCTGTCGACTCGTCGTCGTTCAACCGTTTCTGGTACTCTCGGCCAATCTCGAGGGCGAGGTGACGCATGTACTCGTGGCCCCATGAGCCAAGATCTGAAGAGGGCGCTTGCAGGCGATACTTCAAGCAGTCGAGTCGGTTCTCGTCGGAATACGTCATGCCGAGTACGGACAGCATGTCGGCGAATGATTTCTTTAGCAGTCAGCATCCACGACGCCCTGCACAAATTACTGTGGCGTACCTTGTTGTCGCCCGCCGGCCACGAGTCGTAGGCCTTCTCCAAGTTCTCATAATGAGGTCGCAGGAACTTGAGCGGCTTCGGCACCGCCGTCATGGAACTCGTCGCCGTCTTGATAAACTCCTTGACCTTATCGAGCGCAGGCTGGTACAGGTCTGAATCTGGTCCCTACGGTAGCTCTAGTCAGCGCACGCTCTGGTCGTCACTACAACACATATTTGAGGCCACGCACCAGTATCCGCTCAACTAGCATGTCCAAGTCGCTCTTGAGCTGCTGGTCTTCTTCGCTGAGCTCCTCTGCAATCCCGGTCAGCAACAGCCTCTTCGATCCCAATATGGCATGCATACCTTCCGGCGGCGCGCCCTGCTTGTCGTCCATGGGTTTGCCATCCTTGTCTTTCTGGACCTCGTGTTGTTCCGCCTTGGCATCTGTCGCCTTTGCCTTTCCCTTCTCGGCGGCCGTGGGCTTCTTCTCGTCTGCTGCCATGTTGCTCGCTAACGGCAGCTAGGCGGGCGGCGAACTGTGTGTCGTGCGCCGAACGAATGCGGGATTCGAGTCGGAACCGTCGGCGATAATATCCGGCAAGATCTGCGCGGATGCGGGTGAAGATAGAGCAAGGCGGCGGGCAGAGGTGGTGGGGGTGGTTGGGACAAAATGTTGATTGACGGCCGGTCTCGAGAGCTCCTGCACAGTCGCCGGATGCCAAGCAAGCACGCGCCGGCGTCGATCAGTCAGTGCGGCGGCTCTACGAGGAGCCCGTACTAATTGAGTCATATGCTAAGGTATTTCTATCTGACAGCACTATACTACGATTCTTTAAAATACTAATTAAAAAAATTTAAATATATAGGAAAATAGTTTTAAATCTCTTTTTTTAGCTCCTAAATTTTTATAAATTATTATTAAAAATTATGCTTAAAACGCAGCACTGTTAGATTGAAAATACCTTGGCATATGACTCAATTAGTACGGGCTCCTCGTACACTGCGAGCATCGCCCAAAATTACTTGGAACCCCGCACGACCCTAGCAGATAACTTTCACCACAGCTTCGGAAAAGCCCCGCGTAATGCCACGATGAAGCTAAACGTCAAAAACATCCGCCATGTCTCGCCCGAGGACTGGCGCGTGCTGACTGCGGTATGCGCCCCCCGTTGTGCCTGCCGTCACTGCGGGGCACGAACGCTGATGGAGATGCGCACAGGCAGAGATGGGAAGCCGTAACCACGAAGTCGTGCCCACTCCCTTGATCACCCAGCTCGCCGCCCTGCGCTCCGGCAACGGCGTGCACAAGAGCATCTCGAATCTCGCAAAGATTGGCCTCGTCGCGAAGGTGAAGAACGCGAAATACGATGGCTACCGCCTCACGTACGGCGGCCTCGATTACCTCGCCCTGCACACCCATACCAAGTCGTCGACGATATATTCGGTTGGGAACCAGATTGGCGTGGGCAAAGAGTCGGACATCTTCGTGTGCGCCAGCGAGACGGGCAAGCAGCAGGTGCTGAAGATACACCGGCTGGGTCGCATATCGTTTCGCACGGTGAAGGCGAACCGCGACTACCTGCGCAATCGCCAGTCGGCATCATGGATGTACATGTCGCGGCTAGCCGCCATCAAAGAGTTCGAGTTCATGAAGGCGCTGCGCCGGGAGGGCTTTCCTGTCCCCGAACCGCTAGGCCAGAACAGGCACACGGTCGTCATGAGCCTCGTCGATGCGTTTCCTATGCGGCAGATATCCACCGTTGGCAACCCTGCCGAGCTATACGCCGAACTACTTTCTCTAATCGTACGCTTGGCACAACATGGCCTGATACACGGCGATTTCAACGAGTTCAATATCCTTATCGAGGAGAAGCCCGGCGAGGATGACGAGGTGTCGTTGATCCCCACCATCATTGACTTCCCGCAGATGGTCTCCATATCGCACCCCAATGCCGAGTACTACTTCGACCGCGACGTAGCCTGCATCAAGCGCTTCTTCGACCGCCGTTTCGGCTTTACGAGCGACGAGCCCGGTCCGTTCTTCAAAGACGCCACTAAGACTGTCCTAAAGAGGCTGGATGTAGAAGTCGAGGCAAGCGGTTTCAGCAGGAAGATGGCGAAGGAGTTGGACGCATACATGAAGGAGCACGGTATCGATGGCGACGCTGGCGGTATCGAAAGAGATGACGATGACGAAGCTGAAGGCCAAGAGAGCGAGCAGGACGACTCGCCAGATGCGGAACCGGGACCAGAGCCACCTTCTGAGCAGGCGGCACTGGATGGACCTGCTGCCGATACATCTGTCACATCAGCAGCTCTCGCAGCCCAAATGACCATTCTCGACATCAGGGATAACGACCCACTGCCCGATCTAAGCGAGATCAAACCCAACCCAGCGCAAGCCATGTCTACGAAAGCCGCAAAGGCCAAAGCCGGCTGGGCACTTTGAATACCCAAATGCGTTTCCTTTGACTTTTAGCGATACCCCACCATTTCGAGTGCACGTTGACACTCCAAAAAGTTTACGACACCGTGGCATAGCAATTAGACCAGAAATAAACACATGTAACGATTATCCAAATCACTGACACTGTGTTCCAGCCCCTAGGGGTATAGCTATTGAAGGGTAATCCTTGTTTTCATTGTTGTGCAGTGATCCTCATCTCAACGACGGCAATATCCCCTCGGATCCCCTGAACACGCCCAAAATTCGGAGTAGTCAACTCATCTCGCTATCCCTTCTTGAACGCGTCCCGTGCTCAAAGGACTATCAACAATACGCAAAGTCGCATTGGTAGCCAGAACTCTTGTCCCTAACCCACGATCCCTAATTGGCTCTTCAACACCTCCTTCTCCGCCCTTGACAACTTCGTTTTGGGATGCAACAAATCGCGCGCCACCTCCTTCCACTTTCGGAGCTCGCTCATTTGGTCCTTTTGGATGAGAAGCTCTCGCTGCAAGACATGGGCCTCATTGGCTAGCAATTGCGTAGTGTTCCTCAGCCTCACGACTTCGGTGGACCGGTTTGTAAGCGCCATATTAAGCATCGTTATCGTCTCCTCATTGGCGCCGAGCCTGCATCAAGAGATTAGCTTAGCACTGGGAGTGACCCTTTGACGTGTTGTCCTACCGTCCATGGTAATCCTCGCTCTTACAGCGGCTCTCCTCTCGCTTGATCTTCCTGCACTGCTTACAATCTTTCACGAACAGGCTATCGTCTTCCGAATCGTCCGCCGAAGACACATCCTCTTCAGGAGCACTTGTGGTAGCCAGCGTAACGACGCCGTTGCCATCGCTCGGGTCCTCCTCATACGTGCGGATGCCGTCTTGCACAGTACGACACGCTTGCCTGAATACTTTGAGATTGACGAAAGAGTGCCTGTCGTTTACGAATCCCTCCCAATAGCCCCGTGCAACAAAGAAATACAGAATGAGGGCGTCCAAGCAGAACGTCTGACGTCCGGTACCGATGTGCACGAACGGCTCATCCAACTCGACGGTCTTGGTACCGGCAAGCGCGGACGGAGCGAGCTTTTTGCCAGCGCCATAGGTGTACGTCACCCAGTAAGGACTCTTGATGTATGCCCACAATGGAACTTTCGTCGCCGCATCGCCATCAGCAATCACGCCGATGAGCAACCTGTGTGGGCTTCCCTTCTGGTCGAGCACCTGCTCCAGAAAGGTCAACTCTGCCGGATCGGGCAGAGACGCAAAAGGCAGCGGAAAGTACTGTTTTGCACAGCGGATAAGCTGCGCTCGGGTAAGCGTGGCCAAGGGCGGTACGACTTGCGAGGGTGGTCGCTTCCGTTTCTTCGATGTGGTGGCGCTCTTCGACGCGGCGGGAATGGCAGGCGGAGGAGACATCGGAAATGCGGCGGACAAAATGGCGGGTACTTGTACGATAAGGCCGGATCAACTCGAGTCGTGTAAGAGCCAAGTGCCAATCCTGGGTATCAGTACCTTCCTTAACTGCAGAGTTGAACACCGGGGCAACGCGTCCGTCACCAACCTCAAGTCTAACAACTCGGCAGACTCTCACTGGTAACACCTCCCAACCCACCTCATCTGCGTCTCTTCTCCTAATCCTACATTATCCTCAGCTACCACTCCTCCACCCTCTCGCCCTCCTCTTCCCCCACCGTCACACTCTCGGCGAAACTCTCCTTCCCCATATCCAGCGCACGACCAGAAGCATCCTCCCTTCTTTCGCTTTTCTTCCCCAAACCTGCTCGCTCACCAGTACCGCCAGCGATCCAGCAGCTCGCCCTCCGCGTCCTGCACGTCCCACAGCGAGCACATCACAGTGCTGCGGCGCGTACGTATCGACGCGGTAGCCCGAGATGCAGAAATCAGCCATGAAAGCGGGCGAGGGCACGATGTACGGGTCGCCGCTAAGGTGGATGGCATGGAGCGGCGTATCGGGCTCGTGCTCCCCTGGAAGAGGGACGGTAGAGTGTACGGTGGAGGGTGTATTTCCATCGTTTGGATGCTTATACTGGACGTCATTGGAGGAAGCCGACGACAATGTGAACGCTCGCACCTTCTCTTAGTACTCGTCACCTCAGAATAGGCCGCGGTCATAATCGCAGATCCCATACCGACTCGTACTAACCCGTTCCTGATAGCTCTTGTACGCGCTCGTTGCCTGATCAGCTTCCCGCTGGGTGCGGACCGCACCGAGCCTTTGGCGCCCAGAGCCGTGAAGTCCGAACGTCACGGCACCAGAAGACCATACATACCATCATGTCTCCTACCTATATTAAGAACATCGAACTAGACAAGGCCGACCATGGCTGCCATGGCCTCCGGCGCCACGGCACTGTCGCCACGGATCATGTGCGATCGTTTCTGCGGCTGTGTTTCGACGGCATATCAGGACAGCCACACGTCTCTAGGCAATACTCTCACGTGTCATAGTCTGCCTGCTGGATATCCATGCGCGGCAAAACAATGCCGTACACGAACTGTTGCGCACCGCCAAGCCGCGCCCAGCGTACACACCAAGCCCGCAATCTTGATCGCGCGGGGACCGCCCCCATGGATTTGCAAATGATCTTTCGATCCGCCTGGCTGACGTACGCCCCGTCTTTGCGCCCGCCGCACGGGCACGTTTAGGCTCCGCCTGTCCCGGGCGTCATGGTGGACAATATCGCGAGGAAGGGCCGGCTGCGATGTGAGCTGCAAGACGCCGTGGATGTGCGACGGCCAGTGCAGATGAGTCGGATAGGCCACGTGCGGACGTGGATTGTGGACGGATGGACCGGGAGGGCGGTCTGCTCGACAGAGGGTCACGTAGGCTGTGCGCGTTGGGGCGCGACTTGGTCCTGGGTAGCCAAGCAACTTGTCTTCTTAGCTTTGGAGACACGCAAGTACAACTTGGCCTGCGTCCCTTCTTGGACAATGTTTGGCCACCTCCCTCTCCTCTCTACATCGCCGGAAGATGGGGATGTGCTGTTGATGGGCAAGTCGGCCGCGAGTGGTTATCTTTGTCTGCTGGAGACCCTAGCGCCAGTATGAACGCGATATTGGAATTATTGAAGACGCGACGGCCTGCCGAGCTACCGAAAAGGGAACACGCAAGTCCATATGGTAAGTCTGGCCTCGTTCATGCCTTAATCTAAGTGCATGCTCTAAGTCATCTACCAGCCTTCAATCCATTCATCTACGACCCCAACGTTCCAGCTGCAGCAGTCGGATGCGTCGTCATCGTCCTCCTGTCTTCTGTGCTCGTCTACCAATATGTTCGCTATCGCTCGTGGTTCTTCTGGACAGCCCTCATCGGAATCTTTATGGTAGTGATCGGATACATCAGCCGCCTGATCTCGGCGGGCGACACCGAACCCAACGGGCCCTTCCTCCTCGCCTTCCTCATGATCCTCTTGGCTCCCAGCTTCCTCGCAGCAGCGTGCTACATGGCATTCAGCCGCGTTGTCTGGTTTTCCTGCCCCACGCACGCCCTCAATTTCAAAACACTCTGGTGCTTCCCGAGGTGGATCACGCCCAGCTTCGTCATCTTCGACCTCTTCAGCTTCGTCATCCAGCTCGCAGGCGCAAGCACCATTTCCCGAGCCTACGACCACGACGATTCGCCCGACCGCAGCATCGAATCTGCCGAGCACCGCGTCGTCGCCGGCCGTGTGATCCTCGTCCTCGGGCTCATCCTGCAGCTCTCGTGCTACATGGCCTTCGCGATCATCGCGATGCGCTACTTTGTCATCTCCTTGCACTGGCGCCACGAGGACCTTGGCGACTTCCACATGTTCCGTCGCTTGTCCTACTTCATCAATATCGCCGCTGGCCTCATCACGTTACGCGCGATATACAGGACGCTGGAGATCCCCCAGGACAAGTCTACCGGACTGCACTATTTGCAGCATCATGAGTGGTGCTTTTGGTGTTTCGACGCGCTGCCGGTCGCGCTGGTATTGGTGGTGATGGCGGTCTGGCACCCGGGCAGATATCTTCCGAGGAGCTATACGGGACTGGTGCTGGATAAGACGAGGGCAGTGCAGGAGAAGGAAGCGCTGAGACCGGCGAGTCCGGTTGAGGCGAATGGGATGATGAACTTTACGCCTAGGGATTTCCAGCCGGGAGAAAGCGTCAGGATACAGATTTGAACATGTCGTTTTGGAGAGGGGTTCTAGATAGGCGCGGTTGTTGTCCAATTAGCTTATGATACCAATGCATTTACGGCGTTGGGGTTATGCAATTTGCTGTTACGCAGGAGTCACATGTGTGATTGGGAATTTCACTGGGAAATCAAGATATGCCACATACCGTGCCTCCATAAAGGGAAGTAGCCAATGCAAGCACCTAACCTGCCTGTCTCCATGTCTTCAAAGTCATATCGAGGCGAATTGAATGTCTGCATTGTATCTGGACGATTCGACTTCCAAATTCTATCTGTCTTTTCAGCCCTTGTGCGAAACGGACGCCCGAGCGTTTGCACTCCAGTCACGCCCTCGTCAACCTGCAAACAGCGTCCCAAGGTCCCAGTCAACCACTTCGCTGTGTGTCACCACTTCACCATACCAAACCACGGCCGCCGCACCTCGCCCTCTCTCTTAGTCTCCAACAATTCTCAGCATCAACATCACAACTTGTCACAGCCACCACGGTCGATTCCACGACACCATCTTTTGCCGTATCCCAAGCTTTGGACCAAAATGTGCTACATGCTCCTGCAAACCCACTGCTGCGGCCACACCAAAGAGGTCTGCACCACGCCCTGCGCGCACGCGCTCGCGACCGCGACGCCCGCGCCCGCGCCCGCGCCCGCGCCCGCGCCCTCGCCCTCGTCCTCGCCCTCGCTCCCGGGAGCCCCGACCCCAGGCTCCACGCCCGAGCTGGCCCGCCGCCCATCCACCGCGTCGCTCCCCGTCCCGGTGCCGGGCCCAGGCGCAACCGCACCCCCACCGCAAGACCGCGACACGCTCCCCTCGCAAGCAAGCCGGACATCCTCGCTCTCTTCTCCTCCCAGCAGCTCCTCACGCCCATCCCTCAGCTTCACGCCCTCGCACCTGAGGACCTCCACCGCATCGCTCCCTCTCTACCTGCACGCGCCTCCGCCCTCCTCTCCCTCTTTCGCCCAGCCCACCCCCGCCCCGAACCCCGAAGCGCCAGACATGCTGCCCAACTTCTGCGCCCAGTGCTTTGCGCGCTACCTGCCGCCCGGCAACCACCCGTGCCTCGCGTGCTACATGCGGCCCGAGTACGCGGCGCTGCGAGCGCGGTGGATGCGCATGTATTTCGAGGGGCACCCCGGGGCGCGGGCGGAGGAGGTGGAGGTGTTGAGTGGGGTGGAGGGGGTGGGGAGGAGGTTGGGGTTGGTGAATGTGGGGAGGGAGATGGGGGTTGTGAATACGGCGGATAGTGGGAGGGTGGACGGGCAGGGTGGGAAGGAGAGGACGGAGAAGGAGGGGGAGAAGGAGAAGGAGAGGGGGGAGGAGAGGAAGGAGTACGAAGAAGAGGGCGACAGTGAGGAGAGGGAGAAAGCGGTGGGAGAATCAACGATGGAGGGAGGACGGGGATGAAGGGGAAGTTCGAATGGGACTTCTGCTGAAAAGGACGATTGGCGTGGCGAGTTTTGAACTGGGAACAGTAAGAAGTGACAACTCAACTCCACAAAGTTGAACCAGAAAAATTGGAGAACGAGACACTATGGGTAACACTCACATTTTCCGTTCGACCTAATGCCATCAATTGGCCCGGTCTACAAGATGTACTTGAACCTCTTTCTCCTCTCCCCCGTCCCTAACCCCTCATATTCTCCCCCTCCATCTTCATATTCACCCCTCCTCTTGTTCTCCCGGGCCAAAAGCAGCCTTAACACCTCCGCCAACACCCCCGCCAGCAGCATGAACCCCGCGCACACGCTCATCCCTCGTACATACCACGGTCCGTCTTCCCTGGGAAACACACTCGTGCCCACCAGCGGCCCCATCTGCCCAATGACATTCATAATCGCCACGCCTGCGCCTTTCCCCGTGTCGCTTTCTTGGTTGTTAATCGTCCACGTGATGATGATGGTGATTGCACTGAAGAAGCCCGCGGCAGCGGGGTACAGGGCGAGATAGCGAAGGGCGGTGCCTTCGTAGCGGAAGTAACCGCACAAGGCGATGGTAGCGTAGCCGACGGTAGCGAGGAGGGAGTGCAGAACGATGAAGAGGGAGCGAGACTGATAGTGGTCGGACAGGTACGCGGTGAGCAGGACGACGACGAAGGCAACGAGGTACGGCGGCGCGGAGAGAGCCTGGGCGGTGAGAGCCGTGTGGCCCATGTCGTGGATGATGGTGGGGAGGAAGACGGGCATGGAGGCGAACGCGACGTTGCAGGAGAAGAACATGAACTGCAAGTATTAGCGTACCTTCAGCGTACCGTTGCTGCACGCGATGAAGCACTCACGGCAGTGAGATAGCATTTTGGATCTTTGAGCGTTCCAAACACTTCGCGGAGGTCTACGCCCCGCTTCCCCTGCACCCCATACGCATGCTTCTCCCGCAACGCCTCTTCTTCGTCTTCCTTCTCCTGCCGGAGTCGCAGCACAGCAACCTCCCTCTCCCGCGTCGCAAGCCACTTCGCGCCACCCGGCCCATCGGGCACGAAATCCCATGCCCACACCGCCACCAGCAGACTCGGAAACCCCTCGACGAGAAACAGCAACCGCCACGGACTCAGCGGCCCGTTCGCCCCCACCCTGGTAATGACCCAGGCCAATGCCCCCGCAAAACTCGCACTCAGCGGACTCGCGCTGATGAACAGCCCCGTGCGGAACGCAAGCTCGTGCCTGCGAAAGAAGAACGACAGATAGAACGGCACGCCCGGCCCAAACGCGGCCTCGCTCACGCCCAGCAGCGCGCGCAGCACGAGCAGAAACCCAAAGGACGACGCCGCCGCCTGCACGCTCGCGACGAGGCCCCACGACGCGATACACAGTGCGATGTACACATGCGGCGGAATGACGCGGTAGAGTAGCGTCATCCACTCAAACGCAATGTACGTGATGTAGAACGCCCACAGGAGCCACTCGTACTGGGTGGAGCTGAGGCGCAGGTCGTCGGCTAAGCCAGCGATGCGCGCGTTTCCGATGTTAGAGCGGTCCAGGAAGCTCAGGCAGTAGAGGAGGGCCAGGAAGCCCACCAGTTTCCTGTCCAGCTTGCGGCGTACGCGCTTCTCTTCGTCGGGCGTGTAGAGCTCGTAGCTCTCAACGGAGAGCGCGTCGTCCTCGCCGCGTATCAGCCGCTCGTCTTCTTCCTCGGATGCGTTGGGTAGCCCGTGCAATGGCTTGGGCGATATCGGTTGGAGCTCGTAGGCATCGTTGCCATCGGGTACAGAGTCAGGGTGCGGGTCGCCAGAGGAAGCGTGGGACGAGGACGGCATTGTGCCAGGCTTCAGAAGGCTATGGCTATCACATTACGCATACCGCCAATTATGACCGATAATTAGATAGCGAGCGTAACAAGTGCCGCGGGATTCTGCACTGGGGGAAGGTGATGTCTTAACGCGTCCGTGGCCGGCCGAGAGAGAGGGATGACAGGTTGGAGAGCACGGACGCTACCCCGGACTGTGGGGTCCTTCCGGCAAGACGGATATGCTCTGATCGCTCGGGTACTTACATCTTCGCATCGAGGATGCTGTGACGGAGTCCCATCATCGGGTGCATTATGTACTATTATTATGCAACTTTCATTATGCTCCGACGCCTGGAATGCGCGACAGGAGAGGGTATATTAACTCCATGTCCACCCCACCACAACCTTCTATCAAAGAAGCCCCAGCAATGGGGCAATGCAAAAAAGCCAGGGTGTATCGCGACAATCTCCTCTTCAAGTCTCCAAGGACCGAGACATGTCATTCAATTAACCACCCAGTCGGTTTAAAGCGCTCCAGTGTGGGTATATCGGCCGTCAAGGTAGTTCAACCAGCGCAACCAAGGTCCAAAATGCTCCAGAAAGTGAAAAATTGGACAACAGTATTAAAGAGTATGGGTAGTAAGAACAATGCGAAGACGAAGATGAAGGCGAAGCTGGGTATAGTCAAGAAAGTCGCAAGTCTTCGCAACCCTTCCGTCTCTTGCGTCGTTACTGTGGCGCATCCAGTCGTGGGCCGTCCGGTATCGTGCAAAGATTACTCGTCGCCTCGTGGCCGTGGCGCGAAGCAATGTTTCGTAGTCGTTCTGCAGTCCGCTTGCGTGAAATGCTTCGCTCGCCATGCGCTTTACCTTGCACCACCGTGGTCCAGTCTTCCCACTCGCTCGCCATCTCCGTGAGCACATTGCCCATGACCTGCGCACTGGCCATAAGGCCATGCTGCTCGCCCTCGAGGATGCGAACCTCGCACTTACGCATCAGACGGCCCAGCCATCGGACGTTATCGGCTGGAACCCGACTATCTTTGCTGCCGTGATGGATCACAACGGAACGATTGATGTCCTCGTACCTGAAACCAATGGTCTGCTTCGTCTCCAAGCACACAATTAGGTCGGTTGCAGGGTTTGCATGTGCTGTCGCGCGGTCCCATATTGCGAAAGTTAGGCGCTCGTCGAATTCCTGCTGCCGTTGTTGTTCAGCAGCGGTAAGTGCGTCTTTCATTTGCTTCGCCTTTTCATAGTTTGGGTCTGCAGGGTTGGTAAGGGCGAGCGACAGGGTGCTTGGATTAGGCAGAATTTGGTCCATCCTCATCATAGATTCGCGCCTTGAATCTTTGAGTTGCGGATGTGTGGCTGGTTGGTCTTGCGAAGCTATGTTGTGGGGGCTAACGCTCTTCCTCCTGGTCTTGGGTGAGCTCTTCGGGCCAGTACGCTGCAGGCTTGCGCTGGTCCCGCTCAGAAATGTCGAATTGGCGACTTTCAGCAGTGACGGCGGTAGAGCACGCAGGAAGCGTTGCGATCTGGGAAGCTGTTGGGTGGGAGGCTGGTCTTGACTAATGCCAATTGGTGCCATTTGGGAGGGAGGAATCCAAGGTGCGAGGAGGTGCACCTGCCCACGAATGTGCTGGGGCATGCGCAATGAGGTGGCAAGAGCGTAGATGGCGCCTGCGGAATGTGCCAGCAGGGAGAATTTCGTGATTTTGAGTGTTTGACAGATCACCAAAACATCGTCTGCGGAGTGTTACCAATCGGTCGAGCGTGGCAAGGGAAAATATGCTTACCTGGCCAGCTCAGAGGAGTCCCGTTCGGATCAACTTGGCTTCCCCCAACACCGGGACGGTCCGGGGTGATCAGGCGTAGTTTCAACGTCAAAGCCAATTGATCGTAGAAGGCCATTACATATCTCGTCAAGCCCATTCCAACGCAGACAAAAATGGCAAAACCTTGCGGGTCGCCCACCTCCGAAAACGAAATTATCCGCCCAGTTTGAGGATGTCGTATCTTCTGCGACAGACGCGGCGAGTTGAGATAGCTTTCGACCTCCATATTAATGGAATCAATGCTTGCTGGTCGTTCTTCAATCACTGTGTGTGGTGGACTCTGGACAGGCACAGCGCGGATTTGCACACCTCTCGCGGTTGCAGCATTGATGGCCTCGACCTTGGCGTTGTGCGACCGTTCTGCTTTCGCAGGCAGATCGGGATGAGACCATCGTTTCTTCTTGACCGTCGGACGATGTTGGAAACTGTTCGAAGTAGATGGCGTTAAGCTTAGTGACTGGTGGCGGCTTGTAATCTCTTCGCTAGCAGAGCGAATAGGCCTGGGAATACTGTCGCTGCTTTCACGACCGGTTACACTTCTGGCATGTCTGCTTGCCGTATCTGCGCCGACGATCATCGAATTCGTCAACTTGCGGCTGGCGGCAGATCGCCCTCCCACCGCCATAGACTTCGCTCGCCTCGGCGGCGTGCTGCTAGGTCTGGTCTCGCTGGTACTGGAAGAAGCGTTGCCACTGCTGGGTGGAGGAGGGTTAGTGTCGAGCCGTTCAAGAGATTGGAGTGCGAGTTTGTAGTTAATCGGAAGCGGGGTAAGCTCGTCCCTGTCCTTTGCCGGCGAGCTCCAGGTCCGTGAGTGCCCCTGTACCCGCTTCTTGTTCCCCCTGTCGGTCTTGTTTGCTTTCTCCGTGTTCGGCTCCTGGGATTCTCGCATGACGGGCGCAATGTCTTGCATGGTGATCCCCAGCACTTTGTGCGCTTTCGTGGGGTCCTGCATTCTCTTTTCAGACACACTTGATACGGATGAGGTTGGTGAAAGTCCAGTAGTTGCACCAGGTGAAACACGGGCGCTGCCCGAAGAAGCCCCTGCATCGACGCCGACAGGCAGCTTGCCGGCAATTTTGTCGCGCAACATTTTCTGCTCTCTGAGCTCACGAATTCTGTGCGCGACCTCGTCTTCCTCGGCTTCGAGCTCCTTTAAAACCTTCTCCTTTGTCGTAAGCTCCTGATGGGCGGTTTCATCTTCTTCGGGAACTGTATTCGTCTTGTACGAGTCATGGCGACTGGACTTGCGCCCGTGGCCTTTTCTACTCTTCCGCGACGGCGAGCCAGAGTGTCGTAGCGACGAGGCTCGCTCTGGAATCAGCCCGTTTTCTGTAGGACTTCCACCGTCGCTTCCATTCAGAAGGCTGCGGCCGTTGCGAAGCGGACTTGTGCCACGACTCGGGAAGCGTTGTGCGGCCCGGGACGACTCTGCAACGACCGGCTCCTCTTTGATGGTATCCTCCGCAACTGGGCGTTGCGGCACAGGCTTCCTCGGGATGTCAGGCAAGACGGCAGCCTCTGACCCTTGCATCGTGTTGCGCTTTCGCTCCGCGTCCTTCAGCCGCAGTCTCTCCCGTGACGGCATGTACATGAGACTGCGGTGCCCCTTTGCGCTCCGCTTGCTCTCGGCCGATGTCCTCGTGCTGCTGTCCGACTTCTTCCTTGGAATGCCCGCTTCCACACTGATATTCCCGATGCTGCTCACTGATCGTATAGACTGCGCCGAGTGCACTGATGCCGAGCTCCCACCGCCTCTGCTCACGTAGCTCCGCAGGGAGTTGTCCTTGTCCTTTTTCTTCGGCGCAGTGATGGGCGACAAGCCCGAGGGCGGTTTCGACGTCCGGATAACGGGTGGTTCGCATGCGTCGTCAATGTCCAGATGCGATGTCTGCCTGCTCAGGCTTCGATGCGTGCCGTTGGTGGAACCAGCATCCTGGTGATCCAGCGGGCTCGCGGGAGCAAAAGGGCTGTCGCCGTAGCCGAGGGGCAGGTTTTCGAAGTAGTCGTCTCGGGAGGCGGATATGGCCGACAGCGAGTCGATAAGGGACGAGATGACCTCGGGCGACGCCGTCTGCGTGCGGATGATGTTGGCGGAGCGCTTCTTCACGTAGATGTCGGCGGGTAGAGAGCTCCCTCGTCGCGGGCGCAAGCCGTGGGTGGCGGTGGATTTGGCGTCTGCGGGGATGTTTGGGACAGGCGGGTGCGGCTCCATGTTTGCCTGTTTGGTGGACACGCGCAAGAGTTGTAGACACCACAATGGGAACGCAGCGACGCGGTCGCCCAGGCGGGGAAGGCCTCGGAACGACGTCGGCGGTGGATAGCGACGATGCAGACGCAGGCAAGATCAGTGCATGGCATGCGAACCGCCAGTACCCAGCGTCTGTCAATGCACTGGTCGAAGTGGCGCCTCTGGAGCGGGGAGGACGAGGGGAGCAAGGAGCGAGAGCTAGCAGCAGCAGAAGGATGGCAAGCTGCTGGCTCGTGCAAATCATGCCATTGCAAACCCCCCAGGCCGACGAGGTGATGGCGCTGAAAGGGGCCTCTGAGCTGGGACCAGCACGGTGCTGATTGGCCGACATGGGCTGGTGGTCGACAGGGGCGACGCATTTCCGAAGCGAAAACAACCCGAAGCCAACGGTTCCCCGTTCTGTGCATCGCAATAGCCGTGGGGTCCGAACCCTCGTCCATGTGCTTGTACGACGCAACGGCGCCCAACAGCCCAGGAGTCGGCCCGGGAGTATTGCTTCTGCGCAGTCCGAAGCTGCCGCGCTGGGATGCCCCTGAGTGGTTCGCGAGTTGACTGGCGTTTGTTCTCCAATGTACCTTGGAGAACCAGCGTGCTGATCGTCATGTCAAAAGTGTCCCAAGACACAGCTTCGAGCACAAGTCAAGGATGAAACGAAACACGAAGCAGGTCTCGTTCGCCCTCGGATGGCGGCCAGCACCGCGTCCATGCGACCCAACTCGCAAAACGCTCATCGACTGCGCGCAAGACGCGTCAAAACAAAGTGGACGTTCCAGCTCTCCATTTCACACATGGCAGGCACGTTTATATAAGACTATCAACACAAGTCCGGTCAAGCCATCGCACAATTTGCAAGACCCATGCGACGAAGAACGAGGAGAGAGCACCACCTCGCCGCGTTTTTACAGGC
Source organism: Pleoardoris graminearum (assembly GCA_030770415.1). Taxonomy (NCBI): domain Eukaryota; kingdom Fungi; phylum Ascomycota; class Dothideomycetes; order Pleosporales; family Didymosphaeriaceae; genus Pleoardoris; species Pleoardoris graminearum. The sequence goes on from JASEKS010000093.1 coordinate 205,244, forward strand.
ACAAAACTCTCCGAAACCCTGATACCATCATCACAGAAGCTGGAGCCGATGCGCGTGTATCCGGCGAGGTACGCGTTCATGCACGCCTCCGGCACCCATCTTCTCGCTACCGCATCCCGCTCTCCGCTAGCAAGGAACCCAGCATACGTCATACCGCACCCTCACCACCACACTCGCATCACCAACCGCTCCCCCGCGCGTAAACCCCAATGCCTCATACCACAATCATCTACCTATCAAAATGTCTCTCTCCGCCCTCACCCTCCCCCTCGCCTCCCTCTTCGCGATCCCCCTCCTCTCTTCCTGGTCCGCATCCCTCAACCTCGTCTTCCTAAGCCTGACATGGACCACCCTCGCCCTCTCCTACTCGCCGCTCCAACTCGAGTTCTTCGGGCCGCTCCTGCTCCGCACAGCTTTATACGTGCTCCCCTCGTTTCTGTTCCTCGCCGTGGACATGGGCGTGCCGTCGCTGGCGGTGGAGATCAAGGCGCATAGAACGCAGGGACTACCTGCGCGGCAAAGGGTTAGGGTGAGGACGGTCGTGCTATGGAGCTGCATGAATGTGCTGCTGGGCGTGGGTCTGCAGGCGGGGCTCGAGTGGGTGGTTACGGATGTGCTGCGGATGAGGAGCTTGCTCGTGGTCAAGGGGAGTAGGTGGAGCTTGAATCATCTGCCGAATCCGTGGAGGTTGGCGAAGCACTTGGCCATTGGCCTGACCTCTCGCAATGTACGTCCGGTATCGGTAAAACGCTATGGACGTGGGACTAATACCACCCGACAAGGTCCTGCAATACTATATCCACCGCGACCTCCTGCACAGTCCGTCGGGAGGAATGTTGGCGCGCCTCCACCAGTCGTGGCACCACTCCATCACGGCGCCCTACTCCTTCGTCGCCGCCTACGATCATCCGCTCCCCTACCTCTTGCTCCGCTTCCTGCCCATATACCTCCCAGCTGTGGCATGCCGGTTCCATCTCACAACGTACCTGCTCATCATCGCACTCACCTCTTTGGAAGAGCTTTTCACGTACTCGGGGTACAACGTCCTACCCTCGACCATCATGCTGAGGGGCATGGCGAGGCGCGTAGATGCGCACATGGCGACTCAAGGAAAGGGAAATTATGGGCCGCTTGGCGCCCTGGATTGGGTCCATGGGACGACGCTGGCGGGGCAGAACATTGTATATGATTTGGGGGAGGAAATGGATAAGCATGAAGTGAAGGGGAGGGTGGGAGAGGCGATTGATGGAGCAGGGGATCGGGCAAATGGCTTGGCGTCGAAAATCAAGAAGGGAAAGGGCAGGAGTTGAGCGATCCAGGGTTCTTGACGTCAGGGCCTGTTTGTTGTTTGCTGTCCTATTTATTATCTGGAGTTTGGTGGATACCCTGATGATCAGGGCCTGGGTAGTGTTGCCGGCGCAACGAGTTCCGGTCTTGGTCTCGATATTTCGAGAATGCTGCGTATATGAGGAATCGATCCTGCTGAATCAGCTCTTGCCATGGTCTGTACATTCATCGCCGTCAACTCCGAAGTGGCATCACACGTCCATTGATTCATTCGCTCACTTTCGGACCGTTTCGAATTCGCTTGCCTGTTACAAGGTCGTATAGGGAAAATGCAAACCGGACCCTCCATGAAAAAGATGTGCTTGCTGTTACGGCCGCAGCATGCCGCTAGAGGTCATCCTTCATTCCATGCACTAAACGCCAGATCCCCGTCTTTCCCTCGTCGCATCTAGAAGACCATCGCGTGTGGCCTGTCCGACTTGCGGAGGCTGAAAGTGGAGGCGAGGTAGTCGACGAGGTGGGCCTCCTTCTTGATGGTCGCGAGCAGGGCCTTGTCGACGGCCTTCTGGTCTGCGACGCGGTCCTTGGAGGTCTCCTTCTTCTGCGCATTGTCAGTCTACATTCTCCTTTACCGCATTCTATTTGGACGCACCTCCGGGGCCTCGCCCTGCTTGAAGAAAGCGTCCTCTCCCGTCTTCTTGGAAGCAGCCTTGTCCTTGGTGAAGTAGCCGGGTTCGCTGGCCTTCTTCACGACCGACTCGTCGACACCCGCGATATCCACCTTGGTCGAGGTCGCGATGACGTACCGGGCGTTTACCCTTCGGAGGGGAACGCCGTTGACTTTGAAGGGACCGGTGACGAGGAGGACACCCTGCTCGAGGTGCTTGAGGACGATGACACGCTTGCCACGGAAGCGGCCAGCGAGGAGGATGACGACGGTGCCGGGAGTGAGAGACGGGCGGACCTTGGCCGGGCGGATGGACTTGCGAGCCTGCAGTCATGGTTAGTGTTCCTGTTCTAGTTCGCTCCAATTTTGAATGTCTGTGTGGATTGAGATTCCACAGGTTTCGCGAGTAGCGCAGCACACCAATCGCACCGTGTGCGCTCCCTCGATCGACTTCTCCTCTTATCCGCCTGCGCTTGTTGTATCGTCGAGAACGTACCTTCTTGGGCACGGCCACGTCCTCAGCCGGGTAGTATTTGCTCGCCTTCTGGGAGTGGTGCGGTATCGACCGCTCGCCCTTGGCAAACTTCTTCGTGGAGGATTGGTCCGCCATGTCGAGTTGTGTGTCGTGTCGTTGGAGCCCTGAGTGGTGTTGAATGCGCGAACACTTCGGTTATCTCCAGAATTCAGTGTGCGCTTGACTAAGCCGCTAGCGCCCTTGGCGGACAGTCACGGAAGTTGCAGCACGCTAGCAAGGCAGCTCCGACCCGCCGCATCACAGCGTGCACCTCGCCGCCGCGCAAGACAAACATCCTCCCACCGCCCCACGCCGCCACACAACATGTCGATTCATCCGTTGATTACATTCAAGGCGGGCCAGTGCGATCTATCTGTAAAATCTCCCGAGTCCTGCTACGATGTCTGGTACTGATGTATGCACAGGGCAACCCACCAAACATCAAGGTCAAGCCGCAGCAGAGACCGGGCTACGTCTACCTGTACCAAGGAGAGGATGGTTCGTGCAGCACTGTTCCGTAGCAACTCCTCTGTTAACCCTGCCAGAATTCGTGCACTTCTGCTGGCGGCCACGCGAGAGCCCCGTGGACCAGCCCGAGCTCGACCTCATCATGATCCCCGGCGATGGGTCCTTCGTACCATATACAGGCCACGAAGCAGCCGCCGAGTCCGACAACGTGCGGTCGCCCACCGACGGCCGCATCTTCGTCCTCAAGTTCTCCTCCAGCTCGCAGCGCTACCTGTTCTGGCTGCAGGCCAAGTCGCAGCACCCCCGCGGCGATGCTAGCTGGTTCAGTCCCCGGGATCTCGCCATTGGACAGATCGTAGACAGGCTTCTGAACGGCGAGGAGGTCGACGTACGGACCGAACTTGCCGTTGCCGCTTCGCAGAATCCCGACGAGGATGCGCGGATGGAAGATGTCGATGACCCGGCTGCCAACCACAACCGACACGGTAGCACCGGCGGTGCTGGACCGGGCGCCACAGGAGGCGACATCCGGGAAGAGGGCGAAGAGTCGCGAGAAGGCGGTGCTGATGGCGGCCGAGCGTAGGTACCGAACATTCATACTACCAGCATTGATTGGCGACGTCGTGGCGCGGTCGACTTGACAGGCGTGCCACTTACTTGGACGACGATTAAAGGGATGGTTGCGACTAAAAGCACATCCCCATCATTGTATGGCGTTATTGGCGCATCGAAGCACTGTCCATGGGCAGACACTGGACACGGCATGGATTCTGCTCAGCTGTACCACTAGAAATTTACCATATCATGTCTTGTACCATACGTACGCTCGCCCGCCACGACGCTCGCTCGCTCGCTCGCTCGCTGTCCTCTGCTTTCATCCTGCATGTTCGTTCGTCGCCTTCGAGGCCCTGCTAACGCATCATCAGCCCAGCCGCCGGCTCAACCGACGCCTCCGCCCTCGTCCAGAACTTCCTTCAGTCCCTCAAGGGCGGTTCGGGCGGTGCCTCCAGTTCGGGTGACCCCTTCACCACCCTCCTCGACCTCCTCTCTCCTCCCAACACTGTCCCCGTCATCGAAAAAGCCCCCGACGCCTTCATCGACGCCCTCTGCGCCCAGCTCCCCACCACCCTCTTCCTCCTCGAAGCCGAGGTCGACGACGTCGCCGACATTGATCCCGACTCCGACACCGCGCGGGCCGTCCTCCTGTCGCTCAGCCAGGAAGACAAGCGCGAGGTCTTGAAGCGCGTCGTCACGAGCCCGCAGATGCGGCAGAGCCTCGGCAGTCTGACGGTCGCGCTGCGCGACGGGGGGCTGCCGAATGTGAGTCAAGCGCTGAAGATTGATGTGCAGAATGGAGGGTTTGTGAGGGGTGGAGGGATGCCACTGGGAGGTGGGGAGGCGGTGAAGGCGTTTGTGGAAGGGGTGAGGAAGACCGTGGAGAAGGGGGACGAGCAGGGAGAGGGGGACGAGGAGATGGATACTAGCTAGGCATTGGTGACGCCCGCGTATATGACCTGGTGCGCGGAGTGGGACGGTCGACACGAGTATTGTTTGCATAATTAGTGCGAAGATTGGATGGCGTGGATGCTGGAGGGAACATCACGACACGAGACGTACATATCATCCATGATGGCACGAGTTTCACACACACTGTAATCGAACGATCAAGATCCTGCTTGGTCCCTTGCGGCGACGAGGCCAACTCATGTTCACCCCATGAAATCTGTTCGCTTCCATCCGATGCATACAGACAACCCTTCCAAAGTCTACCTCACCAATACAACGCCACCTCCATCCGCCATCCGCCACACGCCACACGCCATGCTTCGCCAATAATTATACCGGTACAAAAAGTATCTTCATGGCCACATGGACTCCGGTTTCGTTGACACTGCTCCACCCAGTCCCTACCTAACCGGCAACTGCCCCTCCCACTCCGGATCCACCTTACTCTGCTTGAAGAAGCTCTTCCCTCGCAACCACTGCCGATACGCCTTATACCTCTTCTTCGCGCCATCCGCCTCCTCCACATCCAGCGGCTTCTCACTTAGCTTCAGAAACTCCTCAAACTCCTCAATATCCTCGTCGGCCGTCTTCCACTTATCGTACATGGGGGGTGCCACCTCGATGTCCGGCGCGCCATCTTCAACCTGTCTGTCAGGATGGAGGTGGTGCAGCGAGTGTGCGAACGGGTGCGAGAACGGGGTCAGCGGATAGCTGAGGGAGGCCGAGGACGTAGGGCGGGGGAGTTGCACGGGGAGGGAGCGGATGGAGGCGGCGTCGGTGTCGGCCCTGGGGAGACCGGGGTTCGAGTAGTAAAGCCTGTCGTATTCTGGCTCATTGTCTGGGTGGGCGGGCGGAGCGCGGCCGTCAGAAATGTCGAGGTATTCGAAGAATTCCAGCGCGGCGGGGTGGTCCATTAGAGGCGCCTCGTTGCTTACGACGAGAGGCAGGTTGAGAGGGTGCTCGATGTAGCGCTCGTATTCCTCTTGCTCTGCGGCTGTAACACTGGGGTTGAGGCTATTCTCGTGGAATTGTGCGAGTGTCCACTGGTGAATAAGCGCCTTGTCTGCTGGTTTGAAGCCTTTCGTGTTCAGGTTCGCTGATAGGCCTGTGGAACTAGAGTTGGTCATTGATTGGAATGTGACAACCCCGGGAGGCGCGGAGGACGGCGTTTGGGTCTCGAAATGTGGGTCTCGCAATATGGATTGCTTCACCGGAGAGCCGGTTTCCGGGACCTGTAAGTGCATGTTCTGGTGGCGCCGAGCAAGGCTGTTTCTGTGGGTTTCGGTGTCGCTCGAAGGGTCTAAAATGGTGACGCCCTTGCGAGCTGGCCGCTTGTTGTCCTTGGCTACCGTTCCCTGGTCCTGTTGCTTTTTGCGTACAACAAAAGGTGAGGCATCTTGCAACCGCGACGGATACGACGTGTCTTTTTCCTTCACGGGCGGACAGTTGAGACGAAAGGCGTACACCTTGAGGAACGCTGTTATCGTAAGCGGGCGATAGTACTCCATCCAGTAGTCGTCGTGTCCAGCTGTACCATTTCGTACTAGCGCTTTGTGTTCCTTGTGAGTCAACGTGAAAGCCGGCAGAGAGCGAGGCTCTAGAAACTCCGGAGTGTACCAATATATGTAGTTTCTGCGAGGATTTGAGAGCCAGAAACGTGGATCCGCGTGATGGAGGTAATAGTCTGTTTGCAGCTCCCAGAGCTTCGGTTGCCCTTCTGCGTGGATATAGTTACCCAGAAATAGGTTGCAAGCCTCCTGGCGCTGCGAATCCAGAAAAGAATTGTGGTAGTAGCGCTTGAAACTTTCTACCATGTCTCGTGAGCTGCTCTGCCATTGATTGATCTTTCGATAGGTGGCCATCGTATTGACGAGATGAGAACCACCATATTGCATGGCGATCGCATCGCCATGGTTATGGAACATGTGGGTGAAGTTGTCGACACAATCACTGTCGTATTCGACTATATTCCCTGAAATGACACCAAGAGCCTGGAGCTGTCGTCCGAGAGCTCGTTTTCCGATGACAAATTGTGCGGCATTCGTTCGATCGAGACAGTCGATGCAGTTCGTTCTAGCCACTCCGTTCTGTACCTGCGGGGTGTCAAAGTCGCCATCGCCGTTATGAAAAAAGCCTGTTTGTCGTAGGATTTTCTCGCCCAGATGCTCTAACCCGAGTATGACATCTTGACCTCGCGTTTTGGAGGCCCTTGCCATATCGAAAGCTTCGTAGATGATCTTCTTCTCTTTAGCCAAAGACTGGTTGAGGTAATCTATAGCCCGCTTGTACTCATGTAAAAGCTTAGACTCCCTCGGTGTCCTCTCGCGCTGCTTGATGAGGTTCAGTACGTATATGGGCGCCCCATATCTCTGAAACAAGTTGTCGAAATGTAACGCTGCTGCGGTATAGAAAGGATCTGGAAGGTCGAGTTTGATGTCTGGCTGCGGTGTAACACCAGAGTTATCCTGTGTCCAATACAATGGTATGCTACCGCGATGTTGGACGTACGATGTGTAGGTCGGATTTGACCATAACCGTGGTCCAGGTGCATGGAATGAGGTGGCGAGAGCTTCGGAGACGATCTGCTCAGTCTCTACGTCATTGGCGACATATCCTAGATCGTTCGTACCACGCTTCAAGAATCGTGCACCGGCGAAGAACCTGGACCGCCTTGCCATTAACGTTATGTAGATCCTACGGCCAAACACATCGAGCGACGACTGATCGATGGAACCATGGATAACCGCATGGCACCAGTCGTGGACGTTCTTTAGAACTTCACGAGCCGGTTCGAGAAGGTAATGGTTCCAGACAAATATGTCTTGGTAATCCCGGTTAGGATGTTTCAAGCCCGCGTTGAGCGCCTTTCTCTCGCGGATGATGTTTTGCTGAAGGCTGCGTGTAATATTGTACGAGTAGCTGAAGTAGAAGAACCGTGTGAGGTCGAGGTTATTCAGGATACTTAGATACCTGGCCTCGTCCGGGTTTCGATCCTTCTGGAACCTCGATGAAGGTCCAGTAGTCAGAGGGATCAGCTCTGTGCCATCAACCTGGTAAATGTAATGACCACCCAGCATGGCGACCTGCGCCCGCTTCGTGATTAAGACCATGTAGTATGCTTCTGTGAATCGAATGAAGCCCATAAGCCCCCAAGCGCTGCACTTGAGTTTTATCCCTCCGGTATGCTTGTTGCCATCATTAATCGTGTTGAGCAGGTGGTTCATTTCCTTCCTGTCGTATACAATATCATCTTCAAAAATACTCAAATGGCCTGGAGGCGCTGTTCGATCAATCTTCAATACCCTGTGATGTTTGTCTAGGAGGTCCCCTCCAATGAGATAGAATCGGGTACTCGTCTCGTAAAGAGAGAACTTATACATCCGGTTGATACCATCTTCGCCAACTTTCTCGTAAGCGGCACCCTTCTTTTTGTGCATGGCTGCGGGGCTAGAAGATCGCTGGAACGAGACCGGAACAGCAGGGTCCTCATCTTCGCCCTCGTACCTCATCGATTCTGCATCGCCACGCGGTAGCCCTGGCACTCTGCCGACATCCTCCGCGGGCGTAAAGTCAAGTGTCGGAGCACCATCCTTGGCTGCTATTTCGGGGCTCCCAATAGTTGTGGAAGCTAACTCGCTATCTTCTGGAATATCCGTCAAGTTCTCGTTGGAGTCTACCGTTCTCAACGATTCACTATTCGTGGCGAGCGGATCGTACCCATTGCCGAATTGCCCGGCGCTCTCCATGATGCTGAGAATGCGGCCTGGCTAGGATTGAATGCAACGGAGAGAGCTTGGTCACGAGCACGTCCGCATGATAGCTTTGTCTGGGGTGCAAAATTAGCCCTGTCGGGTGTCGACGTCGAGAGCGTTAAAGGCCTGAAGCTTGGTGGTTAGTGATTGACTCTGAATACCGACGGCAGCTATCAAGCTCTAATGGAAGACACGCAGCTGAGGTTGCAAACGGGCAGACTTACGCTTACCGTATCTGTCCAACAAGGCTCGGCGTGCGTCACATGGAAGCTACATGTGATATCTGGCGCGCAAGTTTCTCCCGCACGTATGTCTCGAGAGTTTGCAAGCGAAAGGTTTATCTTTGATGATAAATGCGGATGCGCCAAACTTTCCAAAAGCAATTGTATAACATCGTAGGGTATCACGCCACGGAACACACTTCCAGTCCCACAACGCTCACATCGGCATGCGCTGCATCTCCGCCAATGTCCAATACTTGCGCATATTCTCCGCCCCCAATTGCTTCACCTCATCGTCCAAATGCGCCCACAGCACCTTCCCAAACCCATCCATAATCCTCTTCATCTCCTTCAACTGCAACTCCTTCTCGCCACTCCTGCATTCCGCGATATACTCCTCCAGCTTCTCCAGCCCATCGTGAATGCCCTTGTGCTGCTTCAGCAGTTCCGTCTCTTGTTGGAAGACCGGCATTTTCCGCGCGAGAACCGGGAAGATCGATTGTTCTTCAATGGCATGATGGAACGTAAGTTGGTGGCAGAATTGCTCGGCCGTGGCTAGGAACTGACGGATGGACATGCCAGCGGGGCGCTTGTTGGTTTCGCATGCTTTGTACATGGTGTTCCAGGTGTGGCGGAAGTGGTTGTGGAAGTAGTCCATGTGCTCGGCCATGTGGTTGTAGGCTCTGAACTCGGCGGGTGTGAGTTTAGTTAGAGGCTTCTCATCGGATGCATTGTTCGCTGCCGCCTCTTTTGGTGCAGGCGCATCCGCCATAGTCGCCGTCGATAGGTGACTATTAGATGCCCTTGTTGACAAGGCGACTGGACAAAGTGCGCGTTGTGGCGCTGAGATGATCCGGTGCAGTGCTCGGTTGACTGGGCTGAAGGCGCGGAAACAGCTCATAAGAGACCAGAGGGAGAGAGCCCAAACAAGCTTCCCTAGCAGTTTGGATCTCAGTGCAACTGGATTTGCGTCGCTTGAATCGAGACACGGATTTTATCGACGCCACATGCAGAATCAATGGTCGCGCGACCTAGCTGACGGAGGTTTTACAAAGCCGGGAGCCGGAATAGTGGTTCTCCGAGGACCCGAAGGCCGAACCCGCCGCAATTTGCTTACATATATGTACGGGAGCACTTGGTGTAGAGCGAGTAGACTTCTCAGAGTGTTGATTTGGAATTTTTCATGTGGTGTCTTGCGTTGGCGCACGGAACGCTATTTCTTCCGTGCCTTCGCGAATTTTTCGTGCCACTTTCCCTTCGCAGTTGTGGCTTTCGGCGCTGCGGATTCCGCTGTGGAAGCCGAAGAAATACTCTTGGCACGTATTGTGGTTGACGAAGGGAGGTCGTAGGTGCCTTCGATCGTCTGCAGTTCTGCACCGGTCCGCCATGCCTCCGGTAGCGAATCTTTCCATTCCTCGAGGAAGTCGGTGAGCAGATATTCGGAAGAAGCACGTTTCGCTTGTAGTAGCGTCCTACCAACAAACGACACCGTTTTATGTCGATCCAGACATGACCACTGCCCGCTTGTATCCTGCTCTGGGCTAGCTAGGTGCCTGAAGACGGCCATCGTAAGTGGTGCAGGATAGTTTTCTTCGGCAACCAGCTCCGCCAGGTCGTATCCCAGGAATTGGCTGTCCAGTTTGACATTCTCGGCCAAAGCGGCGGAGTTGATCGAGGCCCACACCTGCCGCAACGTATTCACAGATGGCCGGTATGAGCTACCAGACAACTCAAACGCCACAAGCTCAACCCACCCTTGTTCGCATTGGGCGTCCGACAGCGGTATATCGGCGAAAACACCTGTTTTGCTCCTGCCATTGCCTGTAGCATCAACCTCGCCGCTAACAATGTCGTATACCGGCAGTGCATCCTCTAGATAACCCACAGCAGGAGCATCGGCGGGCTGCAGCTCCAAGGTCGCCGTGCACGAGGCAATTGCGCATGCGGTCGGCGTGGCTATCTCGTTGCCATGGGCATCGAGCGACGGCTGAGCGATGAAGACAGAGTTGGACGTCTGCACCTGGCGAATCTGAAAGGACGTGCTCGGGGTACAGAGCACGGCATATGCGGGCTTTGCATTGGGCGTACCGGAGGCAGCGGGGAGCGACTTGATGGATAGCCTAGGGATGCGTTAGCACCGTATCCACGTCGACACGGGAGCGTGCACAATGCATACTGAGGCGGGTCTGGGGCTTCGAGCAGCTCTACAATCTCGGGCGGGAGCTCGAGCAGGCGGAGGCTCTGCAGCTCGTGGGCGACGGCGAAGGGCACGCCGCCCCCGTGCTGCTGCGTGGCCATGGTCGCTGGTGGAGCGGCGCGACGGGCAACCTGCGCGTGTTTTTGCTGGGGGGCGGGGCCGTGATCGGGGCCGGGGGTCGGGCGCGTCTCGTCTCACGTCTGCAAGGACGGCCAGCACCGCCCGGGAGACCCCCGTGTCGCCTTGTCGCACCGTCGCACGTTTCTATTGTGTGGTGCGTCTGCGTGCGCGCTTGGGCCGGCTGGTTGCGGCCTTGTTTTCCCAGGGCAGGCACGTCTTGCAGCTCAACCGCTTCCGACTGTTTGCTTGTTTACATGCACAGTCGCGGACTCGACCATCACCATCACCACCACCACCACCACCACACCCACATGGCCCGCTGATTCCCGCCGCGCTTCGCCCCGTCGACGGCCGCTACTATGCCATCGCTGCCATCCTAACTTGCGGTCTTTGCCCCAGCCTCGTCCCTCGTTTGCACGCACCTGCATCGCCCGCCATGGTCGTCATCACGCCGGAGCCGGCAGCGCTCTCGGCGGGCGACCTGTCGCTCTTCTACACGACCGACGAGCTGCTGTCCAATTCCCCAGTCCTGATCTTCTACGGCCCGACCGCGACCTCCACACAGGCGACCCACTCGCGCATCCAAGCGCACATCTTCACCCCCGCGGGGCTGCACAATTTTGCTCGCCTGATCATCTCGCCGACCGCCACCTTCTACACGGCGGTAACATGCCTGCCACGCGAAGAGCAGGGCGACGAGATCTGCCGGGGGCTTGCCTTCAGTCTCTACAAATACTTCGTCGAGCTTCCAGCAGAGGTCAAGAATGCATGGGAGAGACGGTACGGCACCGTGGCCCGCTTGCCGTCGGCGCCGAAGCTGTTCTCAGGGTCGCATGCCGCCATTGTGGCAGCGCGAATGGTCAAGGTGGAGAATGCGACCGACATCATTGTCGATGTGCGCCACGCGCTGGGGGAGCAGACCTTGTCATGGCTTGACCTGGACGTAGTGCTGCCGCAGGGAAGCATTCAGCAGCCGGACAACGCGAGGGAATCGGCCCAATTCGATGAGTCGGAGGACGACATGCTTGCGCAGCGATATGGCGTGTATGCGCCTGTGGTGAAGCTATTTGGGGAAGCCGCGTTCCTTCCTACTTCGAGACTGCGACGCGCGCCTTCCAAGCCGACGGCCGTCAACAAATCGCAATCCTTCTCCAGGGCACAGAAAGAGAACCTCCGACGAGAGATGTGCGAGCTTCTCGATACTGAGGAGAACTACGTCTCCAAACTGTACGAGTTGGTCAACACAGTGGCAGTGGAGTTTCGGCAGAAGGCAAGACAGAAGAGTGCCTCCAGCACAAGCCCAAACGAACAGGCTCTCAAGGCCCTGTTTCCTCCCAGCTTGGACAAGATACTCGAGGTCAACACGCAATTTCTAGACGTGATACGCACCGTCCTGGAAGACACTGAGAACGATGCGATTCAAGACATTGAGCAGGCAACAGACGACATCTTTGTTGCACCTCTGAGAGGCCAGAAGGATCCTACCGACGTCACAGGTGCTCTAGCAGTAGCGAAAGCGCTCGTAGAATGGTTCCCACAGTTCGGTGACTGCTACGCTGACTACATGGCAGCCCATGCCAACTTTTCGCAATTATTGAAGGGCTTTACTAAAGACACCACCTCCAGCTTCTCCAAGCGAGTATACGAGACCGGGGAACAGAGACTGATGTCAATGTTAATCGAACCTGTGCAGCGCCTCCCGCGCTATAATCTGTACATCGACAATATCATCAAGCAGCTTCCTCTTCGACATCCTGCTATCAAAGCATTCCTCAAAGCCCGAGACATCATATCAGAGATCTGCTCTCGAGAAGGACCTACGGTACAGCAAATCAAGGTGCTCGATCGGTTACGCAAAATGGTGTTTTCGTGGCCGCCCACGTGCTCCCCGCAATGTCGCTTGATAACGGCTATCGACTTTGTGGAACTGTCGCCTCCGTATCACGGGGAGCTGCATGGCCCTTCGACCACAGCTGGCATCTTCTTGCTTTTTGCCGATGCCCTAGTCATACTTCACAAGTCTAACGGTTGCACGACCACCGCCCGTAGTCTGATGGCTGATTTAGACAATCCCAAATTTACCGTAACCGACATTGGATCATCAGAGCTTATCTTCCACCAACAACTGAAACTCTCTGATGTGTTCCTGAGCGAGCACTCTGAGGGCAGCATTTTGCAATTGCTTTCACCCACTACCACAACAAGCCAGCTTGGACGTCCACGGAGCCGAGATCGACAAAACATAGGCCTTCGAATGTTCTACCTACAAGGGGCGTACGAAGGCAAAGCACATAAATGTGTCGAAGATGTTACCAAAGCAAGGGTTGAGGGCCGATACGCTGAAGCAGAGCGGGAGAGCTACAAATGGGAAGTACGCAGCTTAAGCGGTGATCTGAGCATGTTCACGGCCGTGGTCGAGGACAACACTGGTCAAGACATCGAGGGCCGAAGGGAGCCAGCCAAAGTGCAGATCGTTGTAGACACTCCTCAGGCTGCACAGCCAGCCCAAGGGATAATCCAACACAGCGCCGTCGAGCTAACGGTAACGATCTCGGTTCTGGATAACGGGTTCTTTCTCCTTGAATGCAACGGCAACAACGGTTATGCTGCGCGGGACAAGCTGACCAGCGTGGAATTTCTCCCAGTGTTGACTAAGCGTCTTGGGAACTTCATCCAACTGCGCAATAACATCAAGAACCCTGCACTGACTGAAACCTATCTCTTGAGAAATCAGCAAATATTGAAGTCGCTGAAACTACAGTTCGGAGAGGCGACAGAGGGTCAGGACGGCAGAAGTCGCCCTCATTCGCCGGTCAAGATGCTGTCGAGCCTTTTCGGCAGTAGCACCAGGGAAGCCGGTCCCAGAAAGCTACAGCGGAATCCGATGTCACTTGGCGATGTCCCTAGAATGGCACCGCCCCTGCAACCTGCGCCGGTTCGCACTCAAAGCCGGGATGGTGAGTTTTCCCGTCCCGCTTCCGCCAACAAAACGATCGGGTTCAACACCAATGCCACCCCAGCCGATTCCCTCGCAAAGCTGGAAGAGACTCTGGCAACGCTGATCCTGGCATTGCATGCCCGCAAGGGCAATATCGTTGGACGGTCTGTGCGAGCGAGGTCTGTTGCCGATGAGCTTTTGGTCAATGAATTGTACAACTCACTGCTTGAGAACCCCTCGAATATGGACTCGCCTTCTCAATCATCTGTCGATGTTTTATTCGCGACGTTCGAGAAGTTCCTCAACATCGCATGGAAAGAGAAGATGGGTCCTGTCTTGTCCCATGCCACCTTGGTGTCGTTGCAGATGAAATCGGATAGCATGTACCCCGGCGAGTTTGAAGACTTCTTCCGAACAACATATAGCGAGCTGTCTCCACAAAATCAGCGTTCGCTCCGTGCAATCATCAAACTACTTGCGGAGCTCCTCGACGGAATGGGTAACGACGGTGACCGTGGTATCCTCACCGCCACTTTCGCTGAGATCCTGGTAACTGAGGGGAACCCGAACGATTTTATCTCTCTGATTGACCGGTTCATTCAAGACATTGGAGCCTTATTCCCAGACCAGCAAAGTGGGCTTAACACGCCGAACTTTGGCTCCTTGGACTCTAGGCATCGCTCCGTAGCCACGGGATCCCTCACATCAAACACGTCCCTCAGAAAGCGGTTTGGTTTCGGTACGCTCACACGCCAGGATAGCAAGAGCGAAAATGAGTCTAAAGTGGGTTCACTGTGGCGGTCATTGAGCAAGAACAGTCATGGAATCGATGGTCACCCGAGCAGTGCGTCCAAAGTTGGACCTGTTTCTCTCGGCCGTTCTCATTCTACAGATGCAGCGATGCGCCTGTCACCGAAACGACCTCCTTCTCGCGATCGCCCCACGGTGCTCGGCGCGTTTCCATTTGAAGGAGGCAATGGGAGCCCGGGTCATCGGGGATTTCTGGGAGCATTGGGCACTATTGGAGAACGAGAGGTACCTTCCACTGCTGGGCCTCCCCGCAAGAAGCGCCGCTCCTCTCTTAGTGATCTAAAGACGTTGCAAGATACTGACAATACACCCACGTGGTCTTGGCAGACTCCACTTAGACCCGTCTCTCCGCAACACGATAAAAGAGAGGCCAGTATTTCGCCACGCGAAGTCCCGCGTACCCCTTCTCGTTCGCCGACAAAGCAGTCGTCTATCCCTACGCCAACACGTTTGGGATCACCCTTGCCGCGCCTAGGATCGCCTATGAAAGAGAATACGCCTGCAAGAACCTTCGAACGTGCCGGTTCCCTACGCCCAAAGTCCATGTCCGTCTCGAGGCCGGAGAGCAGAGATGAGGTCGTCATTAAGCCTTACAGGCCGCCCACAAAGAAGCGCGGCGAGTCTATATCTGGAATTCCCACGTTGAAACCCGCTGCCGGCCTGTCTGAGCGTCCTACCTCTGGCAATACTATCAAAGTCCCATCTACGCCCCGCTCACCTACGAAGGCCACAAGCTCGACGAGTCCCCGGAAACTGAAGATGCAAAGCCCTCAAAAGCTGCGCGAGAGACTGCAGAACCAACAGCGTGACATCGAGAGCGCGTCTAGGGACCTGCAGTCAGAGCTCAGTGCCATCGGCCACGAGCTTACGGCCCGCACACCACGCCTCACCACGCAATCCTCAGCACCGCCTTCCTTGCCTGATCCTTCGAGTGCAAACGCACTCGAGACGCGCATTGCTATGCTGGAGAGGTCGGTCAGGTCCACGCTCGACGCTCTCTCGACGCGCACATCGTCCATCGCGCAGGACGTCGCCACGTCTCTGGAGGTCTCGGAAAAGCGCGCCAAGCACCTCGATAAGTTGTATCGCGATAGCAATGCGGAGAACGAGGCGCTGTACGCGCGCTTCAACGAGGAGCTCGAGAAGGTGGAGCGTAGCGTGCAAAAGGGGAAGGGGGGCGAGGAGGTGGATCGCCGGCTCAAGGCCAGCGAGGAAGAAGCTGCGCGCCTGCGTAAGGAAAATGCCCGCCTCAAGCGGGAGGTTGCGGGCTTGAAGGCGCAGATTAGGGAGTGAGTGGATGCGTGGCGCGCTCGCCCGGATAATCCCTTCGTGCTGCTTTGCTGTTCTGTCTTGTGGTTTGTTTTGTTGACGCGGTCGCCTTAGGATGCAAAGCGGTGTCGGCGTTCAGGGACACGGTCTGTTTCAAGCGCGGAGGGACTGGAAGGGCATCATTACGGCGTTTGTGACGGAGGTCTTGTCTTGTTTGAAAGGCATGGCTGGCGTTATGATAGACGTGGTGGGTGTGGTTGCGCTCGTGCTGGTGCCGCTGGTGCGGGGGATTTTTGAGTTGGTTTCGGAGGGAATGGGAGAGCGTAACGTGAGATGAGTCTCAATGGATGGTGCATACTTTCTTTTTTTCACATATTTATCCCCTGAAATTTCGTGTCATCCCTTGATGCTTGAGATGGTGGATGCGAAGACCGTATGTTACCGTCTACCTGGGTGTTTAGAAGCAGGAGACGGGGGTGCTGGTAGGCTTGCAAGACGGAAGAGGAGATGTTGAGCGGTGATCGGGTCTGGCTCCTGAACGTAAGAATCTAGACTTGGATCTACCCGCGGTTGCAGAGTGGTAATATCTCCATGGAATGAATGGGCCGGTGCCCTGCTTCATGAGTGCAATAGGAACCTTAGGGAACATAATAATTCTCCTATAATAATTTATATAGTAATTTTATTATCTATATTTAATATACTAATTATAGATTATAGTAGGTTATTTTTTAAAATATTTTACTCTTTTTAAAAGTTAAAGTATACTTTCTTTTTTTTATTAGTATTTATAATAGAACTAGTTTTATAAATTTTTTATAAGGCGTCTTTTATAGTTCTTTTTAAGGAGCTTTTTAATTCTAAGTAGCTTATTTTTAATATACTATACTAGAAGTCCTATTAAGATTAGTTATTTATTATAAAAAAGGGGTAATTACTTACCTACGTTAAATTCTAATTTTAAATAGTAGTATAGTAGCTAGACTAGTATAAAAAGCTTAATTTTTAGTTTAAAATAGTTTTTAAAGTCTTTTTTAGTTTTACGTATATATTTATAAAATTTTTTTTTTAATTTACTACTTCTTACTCTTCTTAAGGAGCCCTAAATTAAATAAAATATTAGTATAGAATTTATAGAGCTATTTATTAATATATTACTTTTTTAAATAAAATAGTAATATAACTATATTTAAAATAAGTATTATTATTAAATATAATAATCGCGGAAATAGAGACAAAGGATATATAAATAAATATATAATAAATAAATAAAAAATTTATATATATAGTAGAGTAGTTTTATTAACTATAGTTTATACTTTTAGATAATAACCTTAATACTATCTTATTAAATTTATTAACTTTTACTAGTACAGTTACCTCGCGCACGTATATTATTATTGCCTAGAGAGGAACCTTAGGGAAGCATGTTTCGCTATAGTCAAGGGTATCCCGCGTACTCGTAGCGTTTGGGAGAATATCTCTAGGAAGTGAGGGGTAGGTAGATGATGCGGGCGACGCTGGCTATTATGTTAGGTTTCTAGAGAGGGGTTGCGGGTGGGTAGTCTTATCCGGTTCACTTGGTCTTGGGGTAACTTGTACGGGTGATGTAATGTTATTGAGAAATGCTGGCGCCCGTCAGGTTCGACGCCGATGCGCTCTGTTTTGGCGGTCAGATCCACCGCAAGCAACCGTAGTACACCTTCTAGTAATTACACGCAGACCCGTAAGCCAGACACCACTTGGGTAACACTAGGCACTAGTTATCTGTTGCTGTTAAACAGGCGACGAATACTAATGTAGTAGGTATGGTGAGTGTACGAATGATTCTGGAGGTAATCATTAGTATAAAATAAATAATAAAAATAATTATTTTAAACTATACTTTTATAGAGGAGATAGCTTTTATAAAAGAGATAGATAAGCGTACGCTATATAGCTATAGCGATAACTATAGCCTAATAGTAGTAATTATTATTAACCTATCTAGTAGTTAATATTACTAATAATAATTTAAACTATATCTAAAAGTAAAAGTAGTAATTTTTAGTTATACTAGATAACTAAAATAACTCTAACTATATAAAGTTTAAAAATAAGATATTATAATATATAATTATAAATTTAGTAGTAGAATAGTTATAAATATAAAAAATTAGTAGGGAGAGTACTAGTAATAATAACTAAAAAGGTCTAGCTTTAAGAGTAAAAAGAGAAAAGACCTATATATAAAATAGTAAGTATAACTAGTAAGTATAACTAGTAAGTATAATATATTTATATATTAATTAAATAAATAGTGTGACTATAGTGACTCGGGGCGACGAAAAGGGGTTTTAAAAAAGGAGGAGTATATATATATCTTTATACTTAATATGTCGAAAAAGCCAGATTAAAAGTATAATAAATATTATAATAATATATAAAGGAAAGAAAGAAAAGTTATGTAAAATATTTATAAATATAGGTAAAATAATATATAACGTTTTTAGTATAAAATATAATAGTTTAGGTATAAAAAAATAAGTAATTAGTATTAAAAAGAAATAAAAAATTTATTATTTTATTATATATATATTTGTATATTAATTAAATAAAAGAGTGTGGCTATAGCGGCTACATAAGTAACTAAAAAAAAAATTTTAAAAAAGGAGGAGTATGTGTATACCTTTATTTCTATTTTATTATATACCTATTAATAAATACTACTATTATAACCTATTAAATTTAATATATTATTGTTAAACCCACTCTATAATATTATAAATAGTATATAATAATTAATTTTAAATTTTAAAATTTAAAATTTATATTATATATTATAGTATTAGTATTGTTAGTTTAAAAATATAAAATATATAACTATTTATATAGTTTTTTTTTTTTAAAAAAAAAAAAATTAAAGCTACGCTTTTAGCGTAGTACTTATATTTTTTTAAAAAGAAATAACTACTAGCTACTATAGGGATTTCTATAAAACGGCTCTATAATATTCTAAATATAATAAAAGGAAATAAATAGTATATAATTATATATTAACACGTTACGCTAAAGACATTATACTTTATTATATATTTGTATACTAATTGAACAAATAGTGTGGCTGTAGTGGCTCAGGGCGACCAAAAGGGGTTTTAAAAAAGGAGGAGTATATATATGCCTTTATGTATACTTTATTATAATAAGTTAAAATAGTAATACGTAAATAAGTATTATCTTTTAATCTAGTACTAGAGGTCTATTTATAAAGAAAAAATATAATAGTAATAGCTTACACTATTATTAGTATATTATAAAGTATTAATATATACTAGCGCCCTCCGCTACTATATATATAAAATATAAAAAGATACTTTTTCGATATATTAAGTATAAAGGTATACACATACTCCTCCTTTTTTAAACCCCCTTTTAGGTCGTCCTAAGCTACTACAGCCACACTTTTTGTTCGATTAATATATAAATATAAAATATATATATAATATATAAATATATAAAAAGGTATAATTAATAGCTTACTATACTAAGTAGCTATATCGCCGTATATACTATATTATATTAATATAAATATATAATTCTATAAAAGTAATACCCGTAGCGTTTTTTATATAATTAAATTTATCTCTATACCGCTAATAATAATTTTTTTTTAAAAATAGCCCTTTTACTAAATACTTTTAAAAAGCTTTAGAGTACTATAGTAAGTCTTAGCCTACTTAGGTACTTAAGTAGTATATAATAAATAGTAAGTCTAATAACTATAGACTACTATTTTATAATAAAAATAAGTAAGTATATACTATACTTATACAGCTATAGCAATAGCAATTATTATTAATCTATATAATTATAATAGTAAAAAATCTTAAAAATCTTAAAGAGTCTTAAAATTTTATTATAAATACTAACCTAAACTATATCTATAAGTAATAGTAATAGCTTTTAGCTCTATTAAATAACTAGAATAACTTCAACTATACTAAGTTTAAGAATAAGATAGTGTAGTACGCAGTTACCCTAACAGCAGTATAGCTATAAAACGTAAAAAAGCTAGTAAGAAAGGTATTAGTAGATAAATATAGTAGATAAATATGGCAGATAATAAATAAGTATAAAAAGAAAAAGAGAAGTATTATAAAATATCTATAAGTGTAGGTAAGATAATATATAACAATTTAAGTATAAAAAAATAAGTAGTTAGTATAAAAAAAAAGCCTCTTTTTTATTATATATCTATTAATAAGCACTACTATTATAATTTATTAAACCCGACCCGTTACGGTTGAGCCCGATTTATATAATTATAATTAATAATAAATAAAGCTAATTATTTAAAAATTATATAACTTTATAATTATTATATATATAAAAAATTAAAATACTATATTTTATATAGAAATTTTTATTTTATATTTTATACTTTTTTTAGTTAGAGTGTAAGCGTCGCTGGGTTTAGTAGGGCACTATAACCCTTACTAAAAGGAAGGAGTATAACTTTTAAGAGTTTAAAATTTATACTACTCGCATATAGCCTCGTTATATATAAGCTATTTAGTATTTATTAAGTTCTTGTTGTTACGTTATACCGCGGCTTTATAAAGCTCGCGAAGTACGTTAAGTAATATTTTTCTTAGTACTTATATAATTAAAATGTAATTAAAATTAATATATAAAAATATAGAGAACGTATAATAAGTATATTATATATATTTATATTATAAGAAATAAAATATAAATAATTAATATAGTAAAAATTCTATATATATAGTATAATAATATAAAGATATATATATACTCCTCCTTTTTAAAACCCCTTTTAGTCGCCTTGAGCCACTATAGCCACACTTTTTATTCGATTAATATATAAATATATATAATATTTAGTAATTATATTTATATATTAATTAAATAAAAAGTGTGGCTGTAGTGGCTAATATTTAATAAATAAAATTTTTTTATAATATAAATATAAAAGTAAATATAAAAAACTATATAAGTTTTATTAAAAATATACAGGGGGATAATATTGGGAAACCTAAAGTAAAAAAGTTACCTTTTTTAAAATAATATAACTATCTAGTTATAAGCCCTAAAAATATAAAAATAATACTATTTTTTTTAAAAAAAACTAGTTTATTCTATTTACTCTGTTAGGGACTGCTTAATAAGCCCCTAAGGAGTAAAAAGTATTGAGTAAATATAAAGAATTTTTAGAACCCTTTTTTAGTCTATTATAACGTTTTATTTAAGATATAAAATTTGCTTATTTTTATATATAGTATAATAGATACTATATTATATTAGTATATAAATTATTATCTACGCAGAAATATTTAATCAATAAAAAGGTAATAGTATCTAAGGGAATAACTTTTTTTAGCCTATACCTTTTTTGGACTAGTTTCTTAACGCTACACTTTACCTCTCTTTATATAATATAAATTATTTTTATACATTAATATATTAATTATATATTTATATATAAAAGTCACTTTTTAAAATTTTTAATAATAAACTAGTAAATAATAAATTACTAGTATTTAGTATAGTAGTCTTTAGTTTCTATAACTATATTATAATAGTTAAAGAGGAATAAAATATAGATATTAATAACTTTTTATAGTATATTATTCTACTTTTCTATAATAGCTTATTTAAAGGCCTCTATATTTTATAAACTTAATTTTATATATAAATTAGCCTTTTTATTTATATTTAGCCTAGATTTTAAATAGCCTTATATATTTTCTATAGGGGCTAAATTAGGGCTATAGGCTAGGTAAGAAAAAAGTATAATTTTATTATTTTTAAACTAGTTTAAAACGCTTATTATTTTATAAATAGGGGCGTTATCCGGTCTCGACAGAGACCTAAAGGTTTTAAAATTATAATAAAATAATTAATACAGAATATTCTATTTTATTTAGTTATATATCTAGCTATTTATTTTTATTACTCTAGACCTGCTAGCTATTATCTCCTTATAGTCCTTATAGCCTAATTTAAAGAATCTTTTAGTATTTAGGCCTAGCGTACCTACTTTACTTCTATAATATTATATACTTATAGCTTTGCGATGTACCCGGGGTTATTTAGTCTACTTTTATATAAATTTTTTAAGTTATTTTACTATTTTTATATAAAGTCCTTATTTAATTGTAAAAGTCCTATAAGTTATTAGTCTTAGTAATAGACTTACTAAAATAGTAGTAGTTATACCTAGAGCAGTTATTATATACCGCTTTATACCTTAAGTATTTAGTAGGTATTTAAAAGTACTAGTAATACTAGCTCTTTATTTAATCTATAAAACGTTTTACCTTATTATTTATACCTTAGTCGAATCTTTAGTCTTTTAGTAATAGCTATTATAAGTATATATTACTTTTTAATTATACCGAGTATACTATTATATAGTATTAAACTAAAAATAGCGTAAATATTATCTACGTTGCCCTACGCTAGTCGCAGAAAGTTACTTATTTTAATTTTAACTTTTTTATTATTTATTTTACTTATTTATTTAATATATACCTTTTGTAGTACGCGCTGTAAAAGTCTATAATATAAAAGCCTATAACGTAAGAGTCTATATATATATTACTAGTAGGTTGTCTATTTTACGGTTTATTAGGTATATAAAAGTTTAGTACTATAGTTAATAAAGCCTACTGTTTTACGCGTTACGCTACGTACTATAAATATAATATTTTTTTTCTCTTTTTTTGCAAACGCCTACTTAGTATTAGTTATAATAGTAAATACGTAAGTGTAAGTTACTATATAGAATAATAAATTACACTAAGCTATAAATTTATTAAGTACTATTAAATAATTATTACGTGCCTGTTTTAGCGCAGTATTTTTCCTAATTAGGATTAGTACAGTACTTTTAAAAGCTAGTTGTTAGGTCCTATAATATATACAGCACTTTCCTTCCTAATTAGGTAGTTACTAATAGTAACTTTATTATATATAAAAAAAAAAAAAAAGGGGGCGTTATATTATTAAAATTACTAATCTAAATTAATATTAATATAAAGTTTATAATTGTAATATAATATAATAATATATATATTATTATATTAAAAAAGGAACTAAAAAATCTATTAAGTTACTTTCCCCTTTTTATTCTTAGTTTAACTTTAGGTATAAGAACTTTATTTATATAGTCCTTACTAGTATAAAAAATAAAAATATTTAGTATTTTAATAAATACTAAATTACTTCTACCTTTTAACTAAATAGGACCCTAAACTTAAAATATTACATTATAGCCTATAAAAGAATTAATATAATTAATATTTAAAAAATAAAACTATAACTTAAAAATATATAAAAAGTAGTATATATTAATATATTAAAAATTTAAAATAACTTACTAAGTAATTAGCTAATAGCTAGTGCGTTTTTAACTTTATTATTACTCCTTTTTTTATATATTTATATATTAATCAAATAAAAAGAGTGGCTGTAGTGGCTCGTGGCGACCTAAAAGGGGGTTTAAAAAAGGAGGAGTATATATATACCTTTATAATCCTTTTTCTATAATACTTCTTTTTAACCTTACTTTTTTATTTTTTTACGTTTATCTGTAGAAGCTGTATTAACTTAGTATATATTATATTCTTACTTAATATAGAGGTAAATAAAAATAAAGACACTATAACCTAAAGCCTTTTTTTTTTTAAATAAAGCTATACTTTTAGCGTAGTATCTATATTTTTTAAAAAAATTATTACTAATTACTATAGGGATTCCTGTAAAACGGCTCTATAATATTCTAGATATAATAATAAAAAATAAAAATAGTACGCGGTTATATATTAACGCGTTATACTAAGAATATATTTATTATACTTAGTTATAATAAGTTAAAATAGTAATACGTAAGTAAGTGTTACCTTCTAATCTAGTATATAACGTTTATTTATAAAAAAAAAAAGAAAAATAATAGTAATAGCTCGTACTATTACTAATATACTATAGGGTATTAATATATACCGGCGTTTCTAGTACTATATACGTATATATATATAAAATAATAAAGTAAGTATAACTAGTAGTTTACTACGCTAGATAACTACTTATACCTTTTTTTATAAATATTACTATACATACTATATATTATACGTTATATTATAATATAATTAAATAATTTTATAAAAGTAATAAGCGTAATACTTAGTACTTTACTTAATTTATTCTTATAAAAACTATCCTACTAGTAATTTTTATAAAACTTTAATATATTATTAAAAGGCACCGCCTCTATAGGTAAGTAGGTATAAAATAAATAATAGCTATAATAGCTATAATAGCTATAGACTGCAACTTTATATTAAAAATAGGTAAGTATATACTATACCTATACAGCTATAGTAATAGTAATTATTACTAAGTTATATAGTTATAATAGTAAAAAATCCTAAAAATTTTAAGAATCTTAAAGATTTTATTATTATAAATACTAATCTAAACTATATTTATAGGTAAAAGTAGCAGTTTCTAGCTATATTAAATAATTAAAATAATTCTAATTATACAGAGTTTAAGAATAAAGTGTTATAATATATAACTATAAATTTAGTAATAAAATAGTTATAAAACGTAAAAGACCTAATAGAGAAGATACTAGTAATAATATTTTAAAAACCGGCCCTAAAAGTAAGAAGAGAACATATAAAAGCTATATATAAGACAGTAAATATAATAGGTAAATATAAAAATAAACGTAATAATAATATATAAAGAGAAGAAGGAGTATTATAAAATATCTATAAGTATAAATAAAATATATAATAGTTTAACTATAAAGAAAATAGGTAGTTAGTGCTAAAAAGAAATAAAAAAACGTTTCTTTTTTATTATAAACCTATTAATAAGTACTATTACAATCTTTTAGACCCGGTCGTTACGGTCAAGCCCGAACCTAGAGTCTATTAAATATAAAATTTTTTAAATTTTATAGCTAGTAGAGCGATAATTTAACTAATAATTTATTAAGCTATAGTAGTAATAATAGCGCGTAAGTAGAACTATAGATAAAATTATAGGTAAGACTATAAATTATAAAACTATAGGCCGTATACAGCGTATTTAAATTACGTCTTTTTCTTTTTCCTATACTATATAATACCTTTTAAAATATTTTCTTCTTGTTCTTTTTTAGATTATTATAGCTAAGAGAACTTTAAAGCCTACTTTTAGGCATTTAATAATTATAACTACTAACTCTAGCTAAAAATTAATAATAATTATAATAATCTTTACTTTTACTAAAAATCTAGATAACTAGTAAGGCTATATTAAAAATTATTTAAAACTAAAGTATTATTATAAGTTTATAAAAAAAGCAAGTCTTTTTAAAAGGCTATTTTTTTTATTAATATTTTTAATTTTAGATTAGTAATTATACAGCTCATTTTCTTTAAAAAATAAAATAATTTTTAATTTTAATAATATTTACGGTTTATACTTATATAGTAATATAATAAAGCTAGTAAAATAGTAGTTTAAAAGGGCGAAGAGTTTACTAAGTAAGGTAGAGGGCGAGGTAGAGGGCGAGGTAGAGGGTAAGATAGAGAGCGAGGTAAAGAGTAAGATAAAGGGCGAGGTAGAGAGTAAAAAGAAGTTTTTTAAAGCAGTGTAAAAAAAATAGGTAAAACTTTTAAAAAAAAAAAAAAGCTTTTAAAAGTAGTTAAAATTATTAAAACGTACGCATAAGAGTAGAGTAAGTAGTAGTAGTAAGAGGAGGGTATACTATAGCGCTGTAAGGTAGTTATATAAAACTATTAAAAGAGTTAGTAGTTATTATAAAAGAATTAAAAATTTTTATAGAAAGTACTATACTATATTTTAATACTTTAATTACTATTTATTTAAAAAGATTATAGATTATTAGCGCTAGTAAAAAAGTTGTTATAATTACTACGTAAAAAGTTTATTAGAATAAATTAATATTAATAATTACGTAATATAGTAAAAGTATAAATAGCTAGTCTAGAGTTATATAACGTTACGGTAATATCCCTAGGCAAAGAAAATTTTACCCCTTTATATTACTAACTTATTAGAAAATATAATATTTTTTATATTTTCTTTAGCGTATTTTAATCTTTTTTTTACGTTTGCTCTTATTATTATTAGTTTTTTTTTACTTATATTAATTATATAATTCTTCTTATTTAAAATTCTTTATAATTATCTTTTAATAATATTTAGATTATTTTTTAATAGTACTCTTCTATTTTCCTTTTTAGGACTTCTAGTTAAGTCTTTATTAATAACTCTTTTATCTCTTTTAGTTAACTTTTTTATACCCCCTATTTAAGCTTTTTTTATATTATAATTATTTTTTTCTTTATGTTTAATACGTCTTATAGCCTAATAAATAGTAGTAAGTGACTTTTTTAAAGTAGTAATAATTAAAAAAGAGAATTATTTACTTTTAAAAGTAAATTAATTTTATATTCGAGTTTTAAAAGTATTAGAGCTATATTAAGAAAATAGAAGTTTACGGTTATAAAAGTTAAAAGATATTATAATATACTATAATATTAATAATATATTACGTAAATAGTAATTATATAAGTATAGGCTAAATTATTATTATTAATATAATTATATTATTAAATTACTAATATACTTCGAAAAATTAGTTACGTGACCTATACGAGGCCTAAAATAGTATAGTTAAAATTTTAGTAAACTACATTTACTAACTAAAAAGTTATAGAAACTTAAAAAAGGGATTAAGAAAATTACTATATTTACGTAATTTTAATTTATAATATATAATAAATAGGACAGAACTAAAATTCTTATAAATATCTCTATAACTTTTTGTTTAAAATAGTATAATTAATGTATTTTTAGGCTTAGTACTTAATTTTATATTAATTTTTAAAAAAGGTAACTTTTTAGATTTAGGTTTCCCAATGTCATCCTCCTGTAATAGAGTATACTAGTATAGATCTAAAATAGATAAAAGATATAAAAAGTCTTAGGGTATTTTTAGGCTAAATACTTTTAACGTAATAATAATAGCTCATAGATCTAAAGTAATAAAAATATATAGTAAGATATACTACTAACTAAAATAAAATATTTTATATTAATTATTTTATTATAATTTTAAAATCTTTTAGTCTCTACTAAGATGTAATAAATTCTTATTTAATATAACTTAAAATAGTAATAGATATTTATAAATATTAAATTCTCTAAACTAGAATTTTAGTATTCTCTAGTTTTATATTAAATTTTTTTATAAGCTCCCGTATGTAGCACAGCCACACTATTTATTTAATTAATATATTTATATATATTAAATCTTTTTTATAATATTCTATACTTATAAAATTTTACTATTTACTAATAGAATAATATATTCTATAGACGAGTAGCCTACACAAACGAGTAGTCTACCTATTAGTAAATAAAAATTTTAACCTTTAAAGCTTAATAACTTTGTTAATATAAAATCTATTTTAAAAATTTTTAATTTTATTTAAAGCATTAATTTAGCTTTATAGTATAGATTAAAAACTATAATTATAGCTTATATAATAAAAAGGTTCTTAAGCTAAAAAGAATAAATATTTTACTTAATATTTGTATCCTGTAACTATAAGTAAAATACTATAATAAAGTTTATAACTTTTCGGAAGTACTTATTACTATAAAATATAAAATTATATAAAATTATATAGCGTATAGTCCAGTATAAGAGCTAGTATAAAGCTTAGAAATTTTTAAAAATATTATAAACTTAATAGATTATATAAGCTTATATAATAGATATAAGTAGACTATAAGTTTATAAAGTATTAATTTTTTATAGTAAAAGTAATATTTAAAAACTAAAATAAGTTTATTATAGCTATAATACTTATAATTTTATTTAAACTTAAAGTTATTTTACATATAATACTTTATTTTAAATAATAGCTCTAATACTTAACTGTAGGCTATATAATTTTATACAATTATATATTTTATACTAAGTAATTTCTAAAAGTTATAAAGTGTATTATAATATTTTACTTATAGTTATAGGATTAATTAACGTACTTCGCGAGCTTTATGAAGCCGCGGCAATAGTTATAGGATATAAATATAAAGTAAAATATTTATTATTTTTAGCTCAATAACCTTTTTATTATATAAGCTATAATTATAGTTTTTAATTTATATTATAAAGCTAAATTAATGCTTTAAATAAAATTAAAAAATTTTAAAATAGGTTTTATATTAAGAAAGTTATTAAGCTTTAAAAGTTAAAATTTTTACTTACTAATAGGTGGGCCACTCGCCCGTGGAGTACGTTATGATATACTACTTGACATTAACAGCAACAGTCTCTGATCCAGTATTCCAGTATGACTCAGAACCGCTATATATACACCGTGCTAAACAATGCGCCTCGCGAGATCCGTTTACTGATACTTCTGTGTATCCCTACTTCTCCGCTTCGAATTAGAATTAGCACTGCTAGTATTGACGACAAGCCACCATTCGAAGCCCTGTCGTATATATAGGGAGAACCGAAAATCACCTATTAGGTCACTGTGCGGACATCGCGGGGTGAGGAGTATACGATAGGAATTACTGCCAACCTCGCGGAAGCCTTGGAATACATTCGATTACCAAATTAAGAAAGGGTGTTATAGATCGATGGAATCTGTATTAATTAACAAGACCTCAGCGAGCGCACAGAGCAAGTAAAACCGATATCCGACGTTTACGAATGCGCACGGAGAGTACTTATATAGCTCGGTCTATTAGGTGACTAAGTTTCGTATGTATTAGATCTGTGTGGAACAGTCTCCTCAAATGTTAGAGTCTGGTTTATCGGCGATGCTTGGTAATTTTCCTTCGTGAAAGACGCTATGGATGTTGAGGGGGACTTTCTGCAATGTGCATCGATGCCGTTCGAGCCACACACGCGGTCCCTTTACGCGTTGTGGCGTCGTCGGCGGTTCGGCCGGGTATGGATCCATCAAGAGATAGGACTTGGAAAGGATCGAGCACTACTTCGCTGCGGCAACAGATGCATTCCGTGGCAAGCCTTCACTGAGGCACACTATTTCATCATTTTGAAAGCCTTTCAAGTCAATGCCCTGTCGACTATGGAAGATGCCAGGAGTTTGGCAACGAAAACTCTGAATGACCTTGAGCGTTCGCGAAACATGGTGAGGAATCCCAACATACCGCAACCGTCGAGCCTGCCTATAACACTGCGTAATGTGAGTAAACGCGGATGCCCTGACCCCCGCGACAAGATTTAGCGGTAGCTATGGAGTATTTCTGCGATCGGTGCGAAGGGCTATCACTGAAGGCATTCCCGTAGACTATACCAAGCCAGTGCTAGACGTTTATCGTGACGTCGCACTATACGCGGTTCAGAAGAGCGGGAGGTTAGATTTTCTCAAGGATTTCGACGGTGAAAGGAATGCCGTAGTTGGCCCATCCTGGATTCCGCACTGGGAAGAGTCTGGGAAGCAGCGTTTACACACTATGTGCTCTATGTTCAGCCGCACGGATGCTATCTGGACAGGCCCTATCACGGATCGATTAAGACTATCAGCGGTCCTTGGGTCAGAGATATCGGGGGTTGCCTTTACGAATCTAATACAGGCTCATCGCGTGAACACGTCACCAGTCTTGCGACCAGGTTCCATTTGGTATCGGGGAAGTTGATCGAGGCCGGCGATGACGAACCGTTCGACACCATCGCGAAGGTTTTCACCGACGGGAACAATTCGAGATCTGCGGACCAGATCCAGCGTAGCGTGTACAGTTATGATGCCGCAAAGGAGAGTGTAATCGCCTTGATCGGATCCCAGGGACACACGCACATTCGCGCTGATTGGCAATGCTTCATCACAATCGCACATCGATCATGCACGCGAAACCGTATCATCCTGACCGAAAACGGACTCCTTGGACTTTCACTGCGCTCGTCACTGGACGGAGATGTTGTCGTGATCTTGCCCGGGTGTGACGTTCCTATCGCATTGAGGCAGCAGGATGACGGAGGCTTTACGGTCCTCGGGGAGTGCTACGTCCACGGACTTAGTCAAGGTGAAGGATTGATTGGCCAGCTGGACACCGACCTGAGAGTCTGCTTAAAGCAGCTTGATGGTGCCGATGGCCAGAAGCGGAAATTCGCGGTGTACACGAGGTTTGGCGATGGCGTCGCCATGTTCCCTGACCTAAGACTGGACTGGGGTAAGCTGGAGATGGAAGATGACCACGTGGAACTGCAGTTTATGATATACGTCGACGACAGAAAGGATAGTAGAGTCTACGGGAAGCGTCCAGACGTCGAGTATTTCACGGCGATGGGCGTTCCAGTACAGGTCATCGAGCTAGCTTAGCACGCAGCACCGGCAAGATAGCGTTTGCTTACGTCACATTGAAATGACAAGTATATTCATAATTTTATATCTACAGCAGAACAGAATTTCTCTATCTTCACGACTCAGTGGTACTACAAACCTCGGTAAGCGACGCGCTTAGAAGAAAGCGCGAGCGTGGCGGCGAGCCTTCTTGGAGGCAGAGCCAGTCTCAGTCCTTAACCAAGAGACGAACTGCTCGGTAGTGAACTCCTCGGGGAGACCGGAACCAGATTTGCCACCTGAGGCGCTGGTCGCGGTGGCGGTTGCCGCAGCAGAGGTAGCAGCCGGAGCGGAAGAGGCCGGAGCGGAGGCAGATGGAGCAGTGCTGTTAGAAGGAGGGTTGCCGGAGCCGCTTCCAAAGCCAGAGCCACCAACAGTGAAATCAATGCACGACTCGTAGGTCTGGTCGATCGAACGGGCATCCCACCAGAACTGGAGCACACAGTCACCAGCAGTAGCGCATTTGCCACCAAGGTCAGACGGAATAGTGATGTCGAAGTTCTTCTCGTCCTCAGTGACGCCGGTAGCAGTCGATGCGTAGTCTTTGAAAGTGATGAGCGGCGAGCCAATGATGGAGTTGGAGGCAGTCTCAATGATGGACATGTTCGCAACACCAGTGTGAGGTGCGGCAACGTTGAAGGTAATTGGGACGGTCTGTCCGGGGGTGAAGGACTCGACGTTGCCGCCGTCTTCGAGTTTCATGCCCTTGCACTGCCAGATGTTGCAGGCGGCCTCATTGTAGTCGGCCTGTTTGGAATTCTGGAGAGCACCCTGGACGTTGCCGTTGATGTCGGATTTCCACTGATTGAAGATCTGAGCACCGCAGGCCGCCTTCAACTTGTCACCAGGCTGACGGGGCTCAGGCTTGGTGATGTAACCGTGGGCAGCAACCTGGGTGGCAAAGGCAGCAAGGCCGAAAGCAGCAGCGTAGGACTTCATTTTGACGGAAAGATCTTGAGGAACTGAC
Organism: Pleoardoris graminearum; assembly: GCA_030770415.1. Classification (NCBI taxonomy): domain Eukaryota; kingdom Fungi; phylum Ascomycota; class Dothideomycetes; order Pleosporales; family Didymosphaeriaceae; genus Pleoardoris; species Pleoardoris graminearum. The sequence goes on from JASEKS010000093.1 coordinate 236,365, forward strand.
TCTGGCGGGCGAGAAAGTGTGGAAGCCTAGCTTCTCTTAGAAAGAAGACGGGAAGAATGAGTGACTGAAGAACGAATGTGAGGTCTCAGACCGGGGGGAAGGAGCTGCTGCGACAAGTGGACCGGAATGCGGATGGAGAGTCACGAAGCAGTGCGGTGAAGATTCCTATATATCTCCCGACGCAGATAAGCCATTCCCATCGCATCTGCTTGAGTGGGCCGTGTCATCAAACGTTTGAAACAGGGTCCCCATCCAACTGAAGCCTCCAGAACACGACAGGCGTTCGCCAATGTACGGGGTTCAGGCAAGCGGTTAGACAATGCGCGAAGCTTAACCTGAAGCTTGAATACATTAATCCACCAATCAGGCGTTGTTCAGCGCTTCGAGATCATGCACGGCGGGCGGCGTACGCGAGCCCTAGGAAGAGCCGCATATAGCACAGCGGCAAGCTCTGTTCGGGAAGTTTGCTAGCCGTCTTCCGGCATGGAAGCGAGCTCTTCAATCAAACTGAGCCGCCGAGGACCCGGTTAACGAAACCGGTTGTGGCATGTAGGCGGTTTCATGTTTATCGAAACCAAGCAGACCGTTCCTCCGGAAATATCAGGCTGACTCGGTTGACCCCACGAACGAGACTATCTTTCTTACAAGAGGTCTAGTTTTCTATGGCATTTGAGTAAGTCCAAAAGCGTGAACGAAGCTTGGAAATTCGATTAAAGGAGTTGGCAAGGAGACGCAGAGGCGGTTGCACCGTGCGGTGTGCTGAAATCTCAGAAGAGGGCGCTAGGCGCTTTTGGTGCTGGTGCAGCCTTGCTAAGCGGCCCCTTCATCTCTTCCCGACGAGCGGTCATCGTCATCCATCATGCAACGATTTTCACGCTCCATGCATTAACGACTTGATTGACTTTACCATCGCTTTATCGGCGAATTCGCTCTTACCGGATTTCCCCTTGTGGTCGCACGAACGCCACTTTCCTGCACAGCGTGAACTTCCAAACATTGGCAACCAGTTCGTGCCTCTTCGGTTAACGGCCTCCTCTCCGCTTTTTGAACAGGACATCGCTGCTGTCCTGCAAAAGCGAAGTCTTCCTTCTTTAAACAAGAACATGTTGATACTAGGATCGTAAATCTGCTTGTCGCATGCCTAGACACCGCAAGAAAATTAGCCACAGACCTCGGGTTGATAACTAGGCAACGACTCGTCCATCCATAAGCCCGTTGCCCTTTAAGTACCCGATAGATCGACATGCGAAAGACTGAAACGTCGTCGTCTCCCACCATGGCGGTTGACGTTCAAATTCTTCGCGACACCCAAGATTTCCTGAAAGATTCCATTTTCACAATATCAACAATCATAACGGTCGGTCTACGCTAGACCTATTTACCTATTTTGCGGCCTTCAAAGCACCTGCCACACACTCACGCGTCAGCCACCCGCCATACAAGCCTCTCCCCACTCGCCTCCTTCCTCCGCAGCGCATCCAGAGCTTTCTGCGCTCGCTCCAACAATGTACTCCCTTCAATGATCCGCTGTGGATTCGGTTCCACAATGCCCTCTTTCAGCATTGTGGGCATGATATTCGCCTGAAGATGCTCTTTGAAGAACTCGTTCTACAATCATCCATATTAGTATCTACTATCGCCTACCTTCGGATATAACTTACATCTAGATAGAAGTGCGTCCGCACGCCCCTGGTCTCTACGCCCTCAGCCCAGTTCGTTGCCTTCAAAACATCCATTTCATAGATGGGGTCTTCGGTGTCGCTGGAGTCGCGCACGATGACGGGGAGGAGGACAGCTACTCGTGACCCGGTCTGCGCGATGCGCGAGATGGGGTCGAGGGACCCGGCTTTGCTGCCGATGCAGTCGAGGATCTTGGGGATGGGTCCCGTGGATAGTATTTGGGACACCCCGTCCGGATCGCGGTAGTCGAACGTCTGCTTTGCGCCTAGGGACTTTAGTTTCGGGTGGTGCTTGGAGGAGGCGACGGCGATGATGGAAGTATCTATACATATGGTCAGCAATGTTTGTCTGAGCCGATCAAGCACGTGGTTTCCGCGATGAAGATGACCAAGTGCCGGGCCAAAAAGGTACGTGGAAGAGAAGCATCACTCACAGCCGTAGTACCGCAGTACCTGCACCGCATACAGACCCACACTACTCGCCCCGCCCCAAACCAAAACCGCCCTCTCCGCGTCCTTAGGCTTATACCCCTCCGGCTTCGGCCACGGCGTCTCAATCCCCAGATCTTTCGTCAGCGCATGGAAGACCGTCACGAAGTTATTCGGCAGCGTGACCGCTTCTTGCAGCGTGAAGCCTTCCGGAAGCTGCTGAAAGTATTAGGACGCTTGCCTTTTACGACAACGATCACAGTAGATGGGGAGGAAACCGTACCTTCGCCAATAACCACTCGTTCGTCGTGCAAAACTCCTGGTGCGCCTTCTCCTCCGCCCGCCGCCACGTAAATCCAAACACCTTATCCCCAACCCGCAGCCGCTTAACCTCCGGCCCAACTTCGACGACTGTCCCGGCTGTGCCGTCGCCCATGCGCTCGGGGTGTGTGATCTGTGGAGCTTAGGTCAGCGAATTCCATCCCATCCCAGCCATACATCAAGGAAATATAGATACACAGAGACAAGGACTTGATAAGAATAGATAAAGATAGACAGGAAGGAATTGGTGCAGTAACGTACAAGCAGTCCCCCATCGCTCTGATGCAGGTCCAGCGGCGTGGACGCCGTCCATTCAACGTGCACGCGGACCTCGTCGCCTTGCGGTGCTACGGTGGGTACACGATGAATTTGCAGTCGCTGCTTTACGCCGACCATGACGACGGCGTCGTGGGTCGCCATTGTGTCTCTCGATGCGTTGGCGATGGCGCTAGGATTGTGCATGATGTTTATCTTGTATAGGGTAGAAGGCGAAAGACAAGAGTGAGCAAGTGCTTGAGACGGGCGTCCTTATTTTCCTGCGCAGCGCCATTATATATACACGAGGATGGGAAGGGAAAGAAGGGAGGCATTACGAATGTGGTGAGATGGTCGTGAGGGTGAGGTTTACGCTAGCGGTCGTTGCCTGATGGGGGTTAGTGCTTGCCTGACGGGGAAGTAATGGCTAGCGTTGACGCCACGGCAGAGTATATGACCTCGGGAGTGAAGGAACGGCGACCAAGCCAATGACAGCAAGCATCCTTGGCCTGCTTTGCGCGTGCAGACTCGAGGACATGTTAGATGTGAAATCCCTTTGCGGTAGATCTAACCTAATCAGGACTAGCGCATCTTGGCGTTATCTGACAGTGTATATAGATACCACTACTTCCATAGCTCTAACGTACAACTCATTCAGTGTTCAACAGGACATGTATGTCATTGTAGCCAATGACATTCACCTTCAGTACCGCGTCACCTACGTCCATTCTCGCCATTCTCCGTGGTTGGCATCCGCCTTCGCTCCCTAGGTACCGCCTAATATACTTCTCCGCCCTTATCATCTCCGCTCTAGTCGTAGGTCTTTTTTTATATTCTTATTTAGTACGCCTTTTTACTATAATTAATATATTATTATTTATACTAGTTATAATATAATCTGTTCAGGTCGTTAACGACGGTACCTAGGTAAAGGAGAACCTATGTCCATTCTCTCCCGTCAACAGCGGCAGTATGTCAAGCATCCGTCACTCTACGACCATACAATCCCATAGCATTTTGCGACCATACTCTCATCGTTCAACGTTGCCCAGTTTCCAGGTCACCCTAAGGAGCCCTTGCTAAACAGGTAATGCCTGGGCTTCCCAACGAATAGTTCCGACTGCAATGCCATTCACACCGCTCTCCGGTTTCTCCAACTAAGAAGCGCATCACACTTTCTCTATCGCAGCATCAGACTACTGAATTAAGTGACCAGAATGTCGGCATGGAGGATATTGATGGGCTCGCCCATGGGTCCAAATACAAGGCAGGTGCAGATACCCGTTACATCGCACAAGGCCCAATGTGACCGCTACATGCGGGGCCAAGCCACGTTGTTGACAGTACTGTACTTCCATTCGGCCAACAACATCACCAGCCATCCAAGCCATCACGTTTCAAGAAGACGAAGGTATCACAACTCGTCGGCCGCGCTCCTCGCCATCGTTAGTTCAATCCATTTGAGCGGACAGATAGATGAAGCAGTCACTGGGCTAGTCGACCAGGGCTGCTAGCTGCGAGATTGCTGACCGGCCCCTTCCTCTCAGCAAACAAATTCTCGTGGAGGAAAGGACAGAAGATGCTTTGTACACCTCGCACGGTGCCACACCTTGTCATTGCAAGGGCTACACTTCCATCACGGCTTCCTTCTCCAGACGGAAAGACAACTCATGACGCTACGTGCTTGCACAACGGTATAAGAAGCTGCCTCCTCATCCCCATTTCTCTGCGTCCCGTTCTCATTTCTCCAAGACAGACAGCTTTCCCACCACAGCATTAACTGGGTTGCATAGTATCCAACATGCGCGCATTTCTCTTTCCTATCCTCTTCGGGCTCGGCGCTTTCGCAGACCAGCTCTATGGCCGTTACTTCCCCCACCTCATCCTCCCTCTGAGATCCGACTCTCCCAACACCCCGTCTGGCACCAAGCTGACATTTGAGATTTCTCCAGGGGTTGGCAATCTCTTTATCCTTCCATAATCTATCGAAACTGAACAGCATGTAGATCTGGTCGGCGACCTCCTGGGACGTGCCCTCCAACCCCGCTACCCGCTGCGACATCAACTTCTTCATCAGCCAAGACCCCAAGCTCGATGCTCCGTGGACGCTCTGGGGCGTGACCGACGGCGAGCCCTTCCTCATCAAGATCTCCGAGTTACCTAATGATTCCCTCGGTACGTCCCCCCTTTCCCCTCCACTCTTTGTTCATTTCTGATTGTCCTTCCTACTTCCTACATCGCATGGCACTCTACGTCTTGTCTTGTGTTGTTCCTACTAATCACGCACGTGGCAACAGACCAATACAAAGACACGTGGAACAGCCACCCGTGGCCGAAGCCCAACGGTGCAGTCGGCACGCTTTCCGTGTACAAGGACGGCCGTACCAACCTGGTCTGGGAGAAGCCAATCCATTGCCAGAAGGGCCAGGTCGCTCAGTTCCTGCTTCAGCCGGCGGCCCCGGAGAAGCAGCCGAGCGCAGGACTGACGTGGTATGAGCTGGACTACCCGCACGGCATCACATATGATATGTATACACCCAGCCCGTGAGCATAGACGAGGACGTTGTTCTGGCTCTGCTGTGTGCAGGACATTGGCCGTGGAGGAAATGATGCGGGATCGTTGCGACGGAGTGATGCTCATCGGGGGCGATGCGGCGGAACAGTCTGGAATCGGTCCTGGGTTCAATCCTTATTGTTGACTTGTGTCTTTATTCGGTATTCATTCCTGTAACCAATGCCACTCGTTTTTGTTGTTCATATTGGGCTCCCTCGTCCTTGATGCTTCATTACCCTTCTCGGTACAGGGCCGACGACAGTCCGTGGACGCATCGACAACCGAGTTGCCCCAGGACACACGATCTATTTGCAACTTGCCTGTTGGGATATAGGTCGTATTGATCCACGCCTATCAAAACAGTGGATAGGTATTAAACGGGACGTCGGGAACAAGACTATCAGGTGACCGCCCGTCGGAAGAATTTCCGAGCCTCGGCACCTGCGTCATACTCCACCCACACCTTTAATAGACACCGAACCTTTTGCGATAGGGCAATGTCAGCAACGAGGCATCGAGTATGGCGCTGTCATCCATCTTACGACTCGCACTAAGACATGGCCCCAAGCCCGTACGGCTCCTGAACCGTCGTACGAAGCGCTCTTTGCACCTCGCACCGCCTTGGCTCCTTGACGACTACATCCCACGATACCACCTGATTTCATCGCTCGATGCTGCCAAGAAGCGCTCCCTCGCATATGCGCACCTTCGAGAGTGCAACTTGTGTCCCCGACTCTGTGGTGTCAACCGGTACGAGAAGACAGGCGTCTGCCTGATAGGAGCCGAGACGGTCAAGGTCAATACCATCGCGCCTCACTTCGGAGAGGAACCGTGTCTGCAAGGCCACAACGGATCGGGCAGTGTCTTCTTCTCCGGCTGCAATCTGCGCTGTGTGTTCTGTCAGAACCATGACATTGCACACCAGAGAAACGGCTTCGACCTCACGCCTGAGCAGCTCGCAGAGTGGTACATGAAGCTGCAGGAAGTCGGGAAATGCCACAACATAAACCTAGTGACACCCGAGCACGTCGTCCCGCAAGTCGTCCTCTCCATTCTCCACGCGCGTGAGCTCGGCCTACGGCTCCCAATCGTATACAACACGTCGTCATTCGACTCGCTCGAGAGCCTGGAGCTGCTGGATGGGCTGGTGGACATATACCTGCCAGACTTCAAGGTGTGGAGTAACAAGACGAGCAAGCGGTTGTTGAAGGCGGACAACTACACTGCCACGGCCATGGAGAGCATCAAAGCTATGCATGCGCAAGTCGGCGACGTCTGCTTCACGGCCGATGGCATCGCGAAAAAGGGTGTGCTGGTGAGACACCTCGTCATGCCTGGCAAAGAAGACGAGGGCAGGGAGATCATGCGCTGGCTGGCCGAGAAGGTCTCGAAAGACATGATGGTGCACATCATGGAGCAGTACTTCCCACGCGCCCACGTAGGGAAGCCGCGACGAGGCGCCAAAGGCGATGAGGTGGTCGAGCCGGGGGGCGTGCCTGCCGCAGAAGGTTCGAAGGCGCAAGTGCGATATGCCGACATCAACCGCCCCGTCGAGCTGGACGAGGTGGCATCCGTCGCCCAGGCCGCGAGGGAGGCGGGATTGTGGAGATTTGTCGAAGCCGCGCGACACGGTGGCTTCAACATGTGACGGCACGCAGCCACCAAGATGTGCCGCGACATGGAGGTGGTCTTGTGCCGTGCTGTCGTAGTCCGTCGCGTTGCCCCAGGATGGGTAATACAGCGGCCGATGTCATGACATGTCTACACGGTGCGTGGGCATCCTGCCAGAATGTACTGAGGGGCTCTTGCCTCCGGTCATGGCTCATGTGCCCATCTCGGGACCGACACTGGCCGAAGGGTAAAGCTCGGATTACTTTCTCCTCCATCTGCCTCTGCATCACATATTCTGGGGGCAACGCAGCTGAGGGTGCGCCGCCGAACTGTCCGCCCTTGCCTACGCCCACTGTGGTCCATCGCTAACAACTGGTCACGTCCAGCATGGCAATCCCCATTTCTATTATGCCGATACCGACGAACGGTCCTGGCGTCCGCGCGGCCGGCGCCGCCGATATCGTGGCAACCATCAACTCGCTGAAGAAAGAGCGTGATACCTGGCGAGCCGTGGCCGAGTGCTACCAGGAGGCATTCGAAGGCCAGACGGCACGCCTCCAAGAGCTGCAAAACATCTGCTTTGCCACCCAAGCCGAGCTGGAAAACGAGCGCACCGGCAATCGTCGCAGCCAGAAGTCGTCCGAAGAAAACTCCTCCTTTGGTACGGCAACCGTCTACGAATCCAGCCACACCGAGGCGACCTGGCGTCCAAACTTCTGCTTCCGCCGCGTCGAGCACTTCATCAGCCAGTGCGACTACGGCACTGCGCTGAGAGAGGTGGACCACCTCCTCCGCGGACCGCTCACGCCGCAAGCTCGCGTCGAGGGTCTTCTGCTCAAGAGCAACATCATGCGCAAGTCGGAGTGGTCATACGACGCCCTCGCCGCCTGCAGTGAAGCCCTGGAGCTATGCCAACGCTTAGCAGAGCTGCACGCATACCTACCGAAGATTCAGTATCAACGTGGGGTCTGTTACTATCAACTCCGGATGATGAAACGGGCGCGCGAAGCTTTCAACGAGGTCTGCGCCGATGACGACCTGCTATATGCCAAGGCGTCTGCGATGCGCGATTCTTGCGATGACCAGCTGGAAGGCCGGAGATCAGGATTTGAGGCGCATCGCACGGTTACTGAGGGTCTTTTGGCCCAACTTCATGATAGTCGTACGGAGGTATGACCTTGTGTTTGATCCCACGCGGATGCGTGCTGACCAGTGTAGTCGAAGCGGCGCCGAGCAAGCCAGCAACTACGATATCATGCGGCGAAGGCTAAGCGACTCTCAATACCCCAGCGTTGGCTGCAGGTTACGCCCAGGTCGATGTCATGTGGGACGAATTGATGTACGAGCAACGACTCACCTTCAAAGCGCGTTAGGAGGAATGAGACAAAACTCCATCCAGAGTTTTGAATGTCGTCCGTTGCCAGCGGCATAACGTAGCAATGCGGCTCATCTCTTTGTTCTCTAGCCGTATTCTGTAGTCGAACAACATGTGTTTTCCATTCCCCTCTCCTGCCTTTGTCACCCCTGCGTTTGCTTCTCACATCCGTGAAACAAAGAGCTTCCGCTGAACCTGTAGAGCTCCAGCTCCAACCCTCAGAGCGTAATAATTGTAATTCGATTTGACGATTTAGTACGAACGTATTTGCCGTCCCAATGTCGCATCCCTCCAGCGGAGCAAACCACCCTCCCGGCCGTGCCAACGATGACAAGCACCGGGGTACCTCGACATCATCGTCGCGCGCTAAGTCGAACAAGATAAAGGAGATCGTGGAGAACCTCGAGCGTCCCGCCTCTGCGTCCCAGAATGCCGAGCCTGTCAAACCGAAACACGACCTCAGGGAGGAATATAAAGATCCATGGACCAGGCAGCGCGAGGAAAGCGAGAGGCGCGGGAGAGTGCGGAGGGGTGATGGCAGTCTGCGTCCGGACCTCAAGGAGCCGTGGCAGCGACGCCAGGGTGGAGACCAGGGCGAGAGCGAGGCGGAGAACTCGCGCAGGGACAGAGACCGATCCACGGGTACGAAAGACGGCGGCAGCGACGATGGTGGCAAGGACGAGGACGAGGACGCAGCAAGGCTAGTGCCCGCCCAAGCCTCCCTTGCGCTCCTCGCCCGCCGGGACGCCGTCCTCCCGCAAGCCAAACCCCCCTTCGAGTACGCGCTCGAACCATACCTACACGCGCACCCCGCGTACCGCACGCAGCTCGCGCCCACGACACCGTCATCCTCATCGTTCTCCGCCCTCAGCATAGGGAGCTCTTTCGACTCCGCCGAAGTCAGCGTGCGCACCGCCGAGGCGTTCCCCGAGATCCCGCTCGAGGGGATGGCGCTCTATCTCCGGGGCAGAGACGAAATCGCCACGCGTGTGAGAATCCTACATGTGCGCACGCTGCTGATGCGGTGCTCCGTCCTCTGGCGCAGGGCGCAACTCCTCGAGCATGCCGAGTGGAAACATGCAAATGCGAATGCGAATGCGGCAAGAGGAGGGGACGAAGGCAGGCTGGGCAAGGAGTGGTACAGGGCGTATAGCACTGTAGGGCGGGCGGCCGAGAAGGCGGAGATGATGGCAAGGGATCTGGGGATCGATGGGATGCAGGCGAGAGCGTGGTACTGGCGGGGCATGGCGGATGGCGGGCGCAGATACTGGGATGAGGCGGCCGCGGCGTTTCGGCGGGCGGTCGAGTTCGACACTTCGGGGTTGAGCGGCGCTGCGGAGGGCGTGCAGGAGTATGGGCGGAATGGGCTCACGCCGTGGGAGAGGCGGGGTGTGGACTACTTGAGGGCGGAGAGCGAGCGGAGGGATGAGGCGGAGCAGCGGCGGAGGCTCCGCAGTGGGTGGGCGGGGGAACTGGACGGGCTGGAGAATTTGGTGGAGGAGGAGGAGGATCCGGCACCGCTGGGTACCTCGGATGTGGGCGGGGGAGCGGAGGAGTACGGCGATGTCGCGGAGGCGTATGGGGAGGAGCGGTGGAAGGAGTTTATGGATGTGCTGGCCGGGGTGAAGGAGAAGTATAAGCAGGGGTTCGAGCCGTTTACGAAGGAGCAGCAGAGGTATATTCTGTTTGGGGTGGAGGAGAAGAGGGGGAATTTGCGGAGTGAAATCGGGGATGGCGGTGGGATATGAGAAGTGCAGAAGCAGATCATGGTCTGAGAAGCATGACAACGGGAAAATAGTAGATGGGGTGGTAAATGTGATTTTGGAAACTTAGCGTTGTAATATTGTATTGATACTTCGGCGTTGCGCGCTACTATGTGCATCGAGCATGTAGGTGTTCTAGGTATATTCGATAGATGCTTGCGCGTGGGTACAGGGCAGAAGCCGCTCTAGGGATAAGCATGGTATTTTGGCGACAGTCCGGGGAAGTCCATTTCGCCCTTGCACGTCGAAAGAGGGATAAAATGGGCGTTGGCGACGCATCTCCTTCTCCTCTAGACTCCACTGTTTACGCACCGTAAAACACGCCAGTCCAAAAGCTGTGGACCGATTGCCCAATGCGCTGACGGAAACCTTGAACTCCACTCAGTGAACAGTTCCTAATAAGTTCCTCTCTCCTTTGAATGTCCTGTGCGACGCTGGGGCTGAGGCCGTCGTCGTTCCGCTGAAAGAATAGCTGCATGCGCGGAAGCCAATGCACGGCTTCAGGCAGGTTCTGGTTCATAGCGCGTAGCTCTTGTGCATCCCACCTGAAGCCGTAGATGCGGAAGCCTTGGAGCATCTTCCGCACCCGCGGCGCTGCAAACTCGTTGTACTCCATTGTTGAACTGACCTTACGGTCCGTCGGCAGGGAAGCGTCGAATATGGCCGCGGGACCAACCGGTAGCATATCCGCGATGATTTCATAGAGCGGAAAGGACGGGAAAGCACTCATGACCAAGGTGCGCCCGTCTATGGCAAGGAACCCATTTGGGTCGTTGAGAACAGTGATGCCGTTCTCGGCGAGAACGGCCTTGTCCGATTCAGAGTAGTTAGGGTCTTGGGTTAGCACGGAGACTCGCGACGCGTGGTCTCCGTAGCGATCAGGGTACTGCTCATACAAGTCGTCGAGTGCCTGGGCGATGCTCAAGGCGACGAGGTGCTGGAAGTACGGGCGGTGCTTGGAGTCTAGGCCCGCCAGGAAGCCCGTCTGACGCGTAAGCGTTCCCAGGCCCATACAAACGACTTTATCGATGCGGGGTGCGCCAGACTGTAGGTGTTCGGTTGTGATTTGCAGTTGCAACAGTGTCCGGGTTTTGCTCGCGCGATACGCATCAAGGCAGGCTGTCCAGATTTGGTGCTTTTGTTCCAATTGATCATCTTGCTGGGGAGCGTGTGATGTCAACTGTACAGGCGCGCATGTCCTAGACGCGTCGAAGACATGGCCCGGAGGTCCGATGCGTCCGTCATTGTGGCGTGCCTCGATAAGGAGATCAGGTCCTCTTCCATAACCGTGGGCGGCAATCCGGAGGTAGCTGTTATACCAGTGTCCAGAGTATACGCGTAGACCTGGGTTGGGAGCGTTTACTTCATCGGTGAGAGGGTTACGGAGCCAAACAGGTGCTGCCTTGTCGTCCTTCACGTCGGCTAGAGACAGTTCTCCTGAGCGCAACTTTGCCGTGTCCTCAGAGAGCCTTTGCATAAACTCTCGTGTGTAAATGCCGTCCAGCCCGTGAGCGCGAAGAGCATCTTCGAGCGGTTGAAGGTCGTAAGTGGTCCGGTCATGTCGCTCTCTCCCGGGTGCCATCTGGTTCTACCCTTCCATGTGCAGGGTGCTGAAGAGCGAGAATGTGTAGCCTGAAGGCGTATTCACTGGCACCATTTGATGTCCAGTGCACTCTGTCAGTGAACACGGGGGAACGGGGATTGCAGGAGACATATCATGTATTGTATGGGTAAGGTGTGTACTAGCTAGGGTGCTCATACAAGGTGCATGCCAAGGTGGCTCCGGCCACACGTTGAAACACCCCGGTCCTGTGCAGTGGGATTACGCCATGAGTTGCTTTACCGTCGCGGCTGGTTTTGAGATAGTATGAAGTTGAGTAACATTTAGTCTACTGTGGTCGCAGCGGTAATTATTAGCAATTCGCTACCTTAGAGGCTTAAGCTTTTTATAGGTTAAATAACGCCTTATAGCTACTTATATTTTATAAAAAAAAATACTTACTAAGTAAACTATTAGATAGTAGTAAATTACTAATACTTACTACTACGACTATAGTAGTTTGGTGAAGGTGAGTAGAAGATGGCGTAAACAGGTGTTTGTCCAGCCGGTGGCGAATCGGTGGTTTGTTGGCAAAGGAGCGGAGGAAAAAAATTCGTGACGACAGGGCTGACCAATCACATTCCACGGCGCCGCCTCCACTTGATTCCAAAGCCGCGCCAACACATGCCAACAGACTCGCTCTCACTGGTTTAACTCGCGCGCATCCTCACCTTCATGCCTTCAGCAATGTCGTGTACTGGAAAACCGAAGACCACAGAGCCCAGCGAATGCGCGATCGCGCTGGCAGAGGGCAAGGGCACCCTCCGATGTTTGCCCTTAGAGCTCCGACAGTATGTAAACACCGATCACCTACGTAATCAGCAACAGATTCTTCCGCAGACGCATTCGATGGTGTCTTGCCTAGGATTTCCACGTAGAATGCGGCTGTACGTCGTGTTTAACAAACACTTGACAAGCTGCTTACATGTGCATAGCATCCCTGTTGCAACGCATCCCGCATGTCTCTGCAAATAAATATGTTCTTATGCTTTGCTGGCCTGAGGCAGTTTCTGGTGGTCATACTACAATCTAGCTGAAAGTTACTGACTTGAGACTCAGAGACGTCTTCGCGTTCGCGGCTTTGCGCTACGTCAAAGCCCACCTCCCCGGGGGCTTGGTAGAGGCCTCCGGTATTTCAGAGCGCGTGCACGAATGGCTGCCACCCATGTGCCATGTGAACGATGACTTCTTTCTCGAAGGTCTTCCCATGTTTCTTCGACATAGTGAGTCGACCTTGCGTCCTGCTTTGATGCCGGATCGTTGATAGTCTTCCAGTTAACATTGTGGTTCGCGAGGCGTATACGGCATATAGCTTGTATTTCTTCCTCCAGGCGACCGGCATGTTTCCGTATATCTACTCACTGCGTTATACAAATGCCGGAACGCTCGCGCCCTCCTTCGCCGGCCCGCAGCTCCTCAAGGAATGCATCAACCTCCGCCACGTGTGGCTTTCCTTTCGAACCGACGAATTTCCGTCGGTCCACCGGCACAAGGAGGCTAGCTCTCCGTCAAGTCTTCCCTTTGTCCTTGACAAGAAAGCTTTCCTCGAGAACCATTCCTTTCGCCAGCTTCTTACTCTCAAGCACCTCGAGAAGGTCAGTTAGTATTCTTTTACTGCATGGCTCAGCATGGCGTGCAGTGCGCAGCCTTAGCTCTCTTCAACTGGTACTGACTTCGTAACCGTGCTTTAGGTCACCATCTTCGTAGCCCTGCACAGACGAGCGCAGGGCTTTCCGCCCGGTTGGAATGAAACATGCGGGGGCATAGTACCATGGCTGAAAAAGAAATTCCGTAGACGGAATCTTATTGTCGAAGTCGTAGGTACGTGCGTGCAGTTTGACAGACACCGGCTAACAGATCAAAGATTCCGAGGATAGACGCGGATTACCACCTAGCCCCAGTGGCGGACGCTACCTTTTACCCTGGTTTTATACAGTAATAGAATACGTTCGATTGGCGGGATTTTCTCCCTCAGACCAGCCATTTTCGGTCGTCACTGCCTGTCGCTTGTCTTTGGGAAACGGTGGGCTTAACTGGGTTCATTTTTAGCCCGAAAACCAAGACTAGAGCATCGTCAGACTTATTTGAGGTTGGGCGAGCAATATCTATTTATAAATATATGCTATTTTTTATACTATGTCTTATACTATCTAGAATTACATTTTAATAATAAATTATTTAATAATACTATTATCACTCCCGAGTATAAGTATAAAAGACTTATTTAACCCCTTTTAGTTGTCTCGAGTTACTACAGCCACACTATTTGTTTAATTAGTATATAAATATATAAATATAAAAATTTATTTATTTTTTTATATTTTACTTTTATTATGTTTTATTCTATCTACTAATATTATAACCTAATTATATTATAATAGACTTATTATATATTTTAAAATAATATTTTTTTATTTAATTTTATACTAATACTTTATATTATCTATTAAACTTTTTACTAAAATAATAATATATAAAGTTCTACCTAAAATATATTATATATATACCTAGCTTATTTAGTCTTATAAAAAAAAGCTATTATTTACTATTTAATTAGTATAGAGGGTAGACTTAACTATAATAGGTTGGGTCCGATAGGTTATAATAGTACTTATTAATAGGCTTATAATAAGAAAAAGACTTTTTTATACTTAAACTATTATATATTATTTTATTTATACTTATAGGTATTTTATAATATTTTTTTTTATTTTTATATATTATTGCTATATTTATTTATTATATTTATCTATTATTATTAATTACCGTTTTATATATAGCTTTTTTTTTTACTTTTAGGGCTAGGCCTATTTAGTTATTATTACTAATATCCCCTTTACTAGTTTTTTTATATTTTATAATTATATTACTATTAGGATAACTGCGTACTACGCTATTTTATTTTTAAATTTAGTATAGTTAGAGTTATTATAATTATTTAGTATAGCTAAAAAATACTATTTTTATTTATAAATATAGTTTAGGTTAGCGTTTATAATAATAAATTTTTTAGAATCTATTACTATTATAACTATATAGGTAAGTAATAATTACTATTACCGTACTAGTACTAGTATAAGTATAGTATATATTTACCTATTTCTACTATAAAATAGTAGTCTATAGTTATTAAACTCACTATTTATTTTATACTATTTAATAACTTATTTAGGTTAAGACCTGCTGCGGTATCCTAGAGTATTTTAAAATTATTTAGTAAAAGGGATACAATTAATAGTATATAGATAAATTTAATTATATAAAAAAATACTACGTATATTACTTTTATAGAGTTATTTAGCTATTATAATATAATATAGTATATATAGTAATATTTATAAAAAGTGTAAGTAGCTATCTAGTATAGTAAACTACTAGTTATACTTTTATTATTATTCTATATATATAATAATAGGGACCCTTCCCCCCAGAGTTATTACTATAATATTACGCAATTTTAGACTAGCTGTTTAAACTTTTACTATATTACGATATTAACGCTAACTTTTAATAAGTTTTTTATATAGTAACTATAATAACTTTCTACTATTACTAATAACCTATAACCTTATTAATAGTTATTAAAGTATTAAATAACGCCGTACCCCCTATAGAGTCCCTTAGTTCTTTTAAAATAATTATTAACTTTTTTAATAGTAAGCTTCTATATAACTATTTTACAGCGCTATAGTATATCCTTCTACTACTTACTATTTATTTTAAAGCTTTACTCCTACGTGTACGTATATCCCTACGCCTAAATAATTTTAACTACTTTAATAAGCTTTTTTTACTAAAGCTATACCTACTTTTCTTACGCCGCTCTAAAAAACTCTTTTTTACTTTTCCTTTAGCGTATATTATTTTCTACTTTACCCTTTACTTTACTTAGTAAGTCTTTAGTACTTTTAAACTACTATTTTACTAGCTCTGTTATATTATTATATAATAAGCTGTAAACGTTAAAGTTAAGAATTACTTTATATTTAAGGATAAAAAGTTATAATATAACTAACTTAGAACTAAAGACGCTAAAAGAAAAAAATAGCCTTAAACTAGTATCCTTTATAAGCTTATAATAATATTTTAAGTAGTTTTTAAAATAGCCCTACTAGTTATTTAAATTTTTAGTAAAAGTTAAAATTACTATTATTACCGTTAACTAGCTAAAGTTAGTTATAATTATTAGGTGCTTAAAAGTAGGCTTTAAAGTCCTCCTAGCTATAATAATCTAAAAAAGAAAATATTTTAGGTATTATAGAAAGGGAAGAAAAGTATTATATACTTATTTTTTTAAACGTGCTATATACGCCTTTTATAGTTTTACTCTACCTAAGATAATAATCTATAAATACTTATTTTTATTTTATAGTTATTATCCTACTATTATTATAGCTACCGCCTAATAAGTCTATTAAGTTATTACTTTACTAGCTATAAAATTAAAAAATTTTTATATTTTATAGGCCCTAGTTATAGAGCCTCTATTTTTACTTACCTATATTAAGTAAGGATATAGCGTATATAAAGTTAATACAGCTCCTATAGATAAACGTAAAGAAATAATAGTAGAAGCGCTAGTATATATTAATACTCTATAGTATACTGTAAATATACTACCTTTTTTTTATTATATATATTTGTATATTTATTAAATAAAAGAGTATAGCTATAGTAGCTGTAAAGGCGACTAAATAGAATTTTAAAAAAGAAGAAGTATGTATATATCTTTATACTTAATATATTAAAAAAGTTTTTTTTTATAAATAGGCGTTTAGTACTAGATTAAAAGGTAATATTTACTTATATATTACTATTTTAACTTATTATAATTAAATATAGCGTCTATAGTACGCGCGTTAATATATAAGTATACACTATTTATTTCCTCTTATTATATTTAGAATATTATAAAGCCGTTTTATAGAAAATCCTATAGTAGTTAATTTTTTTTTAAAAATATAAGTACTACGCTAAAACCATAGTTTTATTTAAAAAAAAAGTAATTAAAAAAATATCGTTTTTAAAATATAATAACTTTATAATTAGTAGGTAAAAAAATATAAAAAAAAATAGCGTTTTAATAAAAACGACTAGTAGATTCTATTTACCCTATTAGGAACTTCTTACTAAGAGGTTTAGAAGTAAAAAAAATTGTAAATATAAAAAATTTTTAGGGTTCTACTTTAGGCTTTTTTTTTTAAAAAAAAGTTATACTTTTGGCGTAATATCTATATTTATTAAAAAAATAATTATTAACTACTATAGGGATTTATATAAAACGGCTTTAAAATATTTTAAGTATAATAAGAGGAGATAAATAGTATATAGTTATATATTAATACGTTATACTAAGGACGTATTTATTATATTTAGTTATAATAAGTTAAAATAGTATTAATTTTTTTTAATCTAGTACTAGACGTCTATTTAAAAAAAAATAGTAGTAATAGCTCGCGCTATTACTAGTATACTATAAAGTATTAATATACGCCGGCGTTCCTAGTACTATATATATAGGATAATAGAAAAAGTATATATATTTATATATTAATCGAATAAAAAGTGTGGCTGTAGTGGCTGTGTAGGCGACCAAAAGGAAGAAAAAGTATAACTAGTAGTTTACTATACTAGGTAGCTACTTATATTCTCTATAAATATTATATATATTATATACTACACACCGCATATTATATTATAATATAAATAAATAATTTTATAAAAGCGATATCTATAGCGTCTTTTACGTAACTAAATTTATTTCTATACTACTAATAATAATTTTTCTAAAAATAGTTCTTTTACTAAATATTTTTAAAAAGCTCTAAAGTACTATAATTAGTTTTAGCTTATTTAGATACTTAAATAGTACGTAATAAATAATAAATCTAATAACTATAGACTACTACTTTATAGTAAAAATAGGTAAGTATATACTATACTATAATAAAGGTATATATATACTCCTCCTTTTTTAAAACCTCTTTTGGTCGCCCTAAGCCACTACAGCCACACTATTTGTTTGATTAATATATAAATATAAATATAATAATAATAATAATTACTAATCTACGTAGTTATAATAGTAAAAGACTATAAAAATTTTAAAAAACTTAAAAATTTTATTAATTAACGTACTTCGCGAGCTTTATAAAGCCACAGTATAGTATAATAATAAGAACTTAATAAATACTAAATAGCTTATATAATACTAATAAGGCTATATATAAATAGTATTAATTTTAAACCTTTAAAAGTTATGCTCTTTTCTTTTAGCGAGGGTTATAGTGCCCTACTAAATATAGTAACGCTTACACTCTAATTTATATTAAAAATTTTATTATAAATACTAATCTTAACTATATTTATAGATAAAAGTAGTAACTTTTAATTCTACTAAATAACTAAAATAACTCTAACTACGCTAGTTTTAGGGCTAGAATAGTAATAATTATTCTAATAGTAGTATAATTATAAAATATAAAAAATCTAATAAGAAAAGTATTAGTAATAATATAAAAGCTATATATAAGATAGTAAATAATTATAGAAAAATATAGTAGATAATATATAAAAAAGAGTAAAAAGAGTATTATAAAATATCTATAAGTGTAGGCAAAAACTTATAATAATATATAATAGTTTAGATATATAGAAAATAGATAGTTAGTATAAAAAAAATAAAAAAGTTTCTTTCTTATTATAAAATACCTTTTAATAAGCACTGCTATTATAACCTATCGGACCCAGCCGTAATAGTTAAGCCCACTACTTTAGGCTATTATAACTTTTTATTTAATATGTAAAATTGGTCTATTTCTATATATTTAATAATAGACACTATAATATATTAATATATATATTATTTTTATATATTTATTATATAATTATTAATAAAATTTTAAATTTTAAAATTTTAATAATAAACAAGTAAATAATATATTACTAGTACTTAGTATAGTAGCCTTTAGTTTCTATTACTACCTTATAATAGTTAGAGAGAAATAAAATATAGTTATTTATAACTTTTTTAGTATATTATTTTCCTTCTCTATAATAGCTCTTTTAAAAGACTTTATACTTTTAAACTTAATTCTATACCTAAATTAGCCTTTTTATTTTTATTTAGCCTAGATTTTAAATAACTCTATATATTTTCTATAGGGCTAAATCAGGGCTGTAGACTAGATAATAAAAAAGTTTAATTTTATTATTTTTAAACTAAGTTAAAACGTTATTTATTTTATAAATTTTAGTATTATCTTATTAAAATTACTATTCTAAAATGTTTTTTTTTAAATAAATCTACACTTTTAGCGTAGTACCTATATTTTTAAAAAAAAATAACTACTAGCTATTATAGGGGTTTCTGTAAAATAGTTCTATAGTATCTTTAATATAATAATAAAAAATATAGTATATAGTTATATAATATATATAGGTTAACGCGTTATATCTAGTATATATAGTAATAGTTAAATAACTTAAAGTACTACGCGTTTCTATTTACTATAACGCGTCTATTTATAAAAAAAAATATAATAGTAATAGTTTATACTATTTATAGTATATAATAAAGTATTAATATACGCTAACGTCCCTAAACTAGCTATAATAATAATATAAAACAGTATAAAAAGATAGACTACGAGGCTATAGCTCTATTATAATATCTTATAATAATAGAATATATAGTATATATAGTCAATATAGTAAATATAGTAAATATAGTAAATATAATAAATATATAATACTTTTAGACTAGTAGGCTATATATATTTATATATTATACTACTATAAAAGTACTAAATATTTTTAATTAGCTTAATAGTAGTATTTACGCGAAGCTAAGGTATACTATTTATAATTTTAAACTTTTTATAGACTAAACTATTTTTATTACTAGCTAATACGCTTTAAGTATTATAATTTAAAAATATAACTACTTATATATTATTTATAAGTAGCCCTTTTACTAGTATATAGTATAATATTACTAATAGTATAACGTAGGCTTAAAGCTATAGAGTATAAATAAGAATCTAATATATATAGGTAAGTAAAAAATTAGATTTTAAGAGCTTTTAGGCGATTAAGGGAATCTAGATTAGTAAAAGAATATAAAGAAAATAGTATATTATAAGGCAACGCAGCTACCGTAGCTGTAGTATATAGTAACTTTACTAGGGCAGCTATAGAAGTAACTAATATATAATAGAATAATATAGGTAAACGGCGCGATATATAGGTATAGAAAAAAAAGAGAGGAAAGCTTTATAAAATACCTATAAATATAGGCAAGATAATATAAAAGGTATAGGTATAAAAAAAATAAATAGTCTATATTAAAAAGAAATAAAAAAGTCTTTATTTATTATAAATCTATTAATAAATACTATTATAACCTATTAGACCTAATCTATTATAATTAAAACTAGTTCTAAAATATTATTAATATAAATATTATATATATTTATATACTAATTAAATAAATAGTGTAGCTGTAATAGCTTAGGATAACTAAAAGGGGTTTTAAAAAAGGAGGAGTATATATATATCTTTTTAATAAATATTATAATTATAGTATAATATAATAGATATATATATATTATAATATTAATAAAAAAAAAGTAAAAAAGAATTTATATTACTTACTACGCTTTATACTTAGTTTAATTATAAAATTAAGGACTTTATTTCTATTATTTTTATAAGTAAAAGAAGTATTATTATTAAGTATTTTAATAAATATTATATTATTTCTTTACCTATCTATATATATTTTTATATTTAAATAGTTATATTTTAGTCTATAATTTAATTACTATTAATAATATAAATAATATAATATAATATATTAAAAAAAAATTTAAAAACTTACTACGTAATTAGCTAGATACTAATTTTTTTTTTAATTTTATTATTACGCTTTTTTTATAATATTCTTTTTTAACTTTACTCTATTATATTTCTAACTTATTAGAAAATATAATTTTTTATTAAATTTATATATATTATATATGTTATATATTTTATATATTTTATATATTTTATATATTTTATATTTTTTATATTTTTTATATTTTTTATATTTTTTATATATTTTATATTTTTTATATTTTTTATATTTTTTATATTTTTTATATTTTTTATATTTTTTATACTTTTTATATTTATTATATTTTTATATTTTTTATATTTTTTATATTTTTTATATTTTTTATATTTTTTATATTTTTTATATTTTTTATATTTTTTATCTTTTTTAATATTTTTTAATATTTTTTAATATTTTTTAATATTTTTTAATATTTTTTAATATTTTTTAATATTTTTTAAAAATTTTTAATATTTATTAATATTTATTAATATTTATTAATATTTATTAATATTTTTTAATATTTATTAATATTTATTAATATTTTTTAATATTTATTAATATTTTTAAAATTTTTTAATATTTTTTAAAATTTTTTTAAATTTTTTTTTTATTTTTTTTAAATTTTTTAATACTTTTTAATACTCTTTTAAAATTTTTTAAAATTTTTTTTTTAAATTTTTTTAATATTCTTTTATTTTTTATATTTTTTTATATTTTTTTTTATAATTTTTTTTATATATTTTTAATTTTTTTATATTTTTTTAAATTGTTTTAAATTTTTTATTAGAATAACTATACTCTACTTATACAGAGTAATAGTCGTCTATAATATTATAAAAAAATAGGAAATAGTATAAAATAATAACTAATAATAATTATATTTTAATTATATTCTATCTTCTTTTCTACTATTTATATAATAGCTAGATAGGAGTTCTATATACTAGTATAGATTATATAATTATATAACTATAGTTATATAATCTATACACTTTATATTACTAGTAAATTTATTTAAATTAACTATTTTATATATATTAGTAATTTTTCTTTTTATAGTAATATTATATAAATACTCTATATTTTTATATCTCCTTTTATATATAAATAATTAGTTTTTTTTTCTATATAAGTGTCCCTCTATTTTAATATATTTTTATATAACTAAATTATAATCTGTTATTTACGCGTTATATAATAATAAGAAGTAAAATAATATAGTATACTAGTTACGCAAGAATAAAAAGTAAAATTATAATAAATAGAAGTAAGAAGTTATTATATAATTATTAAAAAGGGCTAGTGTAAAGCTATACGGAATAATAATATATTAAAAAAAGCTTTTTTTTTTATATTATTTTTTTTTTTAGTTTTTATCTATTATTATCTCTGTACGTAGTTTTAGATATTATTTTTTTTTTTAACTTTCTAGCTATCCTTTTTTATATAGAGTTAACCTCTAATAAAATTTTTAAAATAGCTTTAGTTTTATACAGATAGTAATAGTTATAATTATAATAAATTATAATTATACTTAACTTTACTTTTATATAGATTTTTATATTTAGTAGTTAAATCCGGGTTACTATTCTTACTAAAATAGTTACTAATAAAGTATTTTTATTAGCTTTTTATATTAATATATATATATATCCTTGTATAATTCTTTCTATATAGTAATATCTTATATAATAATAAGTATACGGTATACTAGCTACCCTTATATAATATAATTATTATTTTACTTAATAATATTAACTTAACTTTCTTCGCTATAAAGATTATTTATTATAAAAACTATTTTTATATACTCCTAGTATAATTACGTAGAGTACTTAAACTATAGCTATATATATAAAAGTATAATAGTAATACTAGATTTTTACTTTTTATAAAGTATTATATCTTAATAGTATTTTAAAATAATATATATAGGTTTTATATATAGTAGTTACGTAAAGCCTAGTATAAATATTATATTTAAAGTATATAGGTATTTTTTTTATCTTTTTCTTTATCTTTCCTTTATTAATATAGAGGAGGATTAGGGATATATAAAAAAAATAAAAAAATTTTCTTTTATTTTTCTTTTATTTTCTTTAAGTATAATATTTTAAAAGTTTTTCTGTTAACCTTTATATAATAAAGTAAAAGAATATAATATATAAAAAAAAATATACTAAAAAGTAGTTTATACGATAAAATATATCTAATTTAAAATATAAAAAATATAAAAAATATTCTATTAGGCCTCTTATATAGACTCTAGTTTATTAACTAAAGCTTTAATACTATAAGAGAAGGTATTAAAAAATATTAATTATATAAGAGAACTATTTAGTTTACTGTTTATAAAAGTATTTATAAAATTTTTTTTTTTAATATTTATTATTATACGTATTAAATTATTTAGTAAATAGATTATTTTAAATATTTAGATCTTTTATTTAGGATTATAACTTAGTCTAGTTTTTAAATACTTATATAAAAATATTATATTTTTAGATATATTTTTTTTATAATAAATTTAGATCCGTCTCTATTATACGCTTTTTATCTTTTCTTATAGAGGAAGCTTTTTTTAATACTATTATATTATCCGGTTTATATAATTAGTTATATAGTTTTAGCTTACTATACTAGTATATTTATACAAAGTAATTTAGTTTTAAAAAAAATTTTTTTTATTTTTTCTACAGATAAGGGTTTAATAAAATATATAATTTAATATACTTTTTTTTATCTATAGATACGAGGAAGAGTTACGTAATATATAAAATTATTTCTATATAATATAAATTTAATAATAACTTAATCTTTTTATACGCCCTTACTAATTTATAGTAAATAAAGAAATCTAATTAACTATTAGGAATAGAGTAGTTAAATAAATTAATTAACTAACTATTAATTAATATTAAAATAACTATATTTTACTTATATAGAGTAATAGTTATCTATAATATTATAAAAATATAAAAAATAGTATAAAATAATAAATAATAATAATTATATTTTAATTATATTTTATCCTCCTCTTTACTATTTATATAAGAGCTAGATAAGGATTTTATACGCTAATATAAATTATATAATTATATAATTATAGCTATATAATCTATACGCTCTATATTACTAGTAAATCTATTTAGATTAACTACTCTATATATATTTTTTAAATTTTTTTAAATTTTTTAAATTTTTTTACACTTTTTAAATTTTTTTAAATTTGTTATATTTTTTTATATTTTTTAAATGTTTTTTAAATTTTTAAATTTTTTTTAAATTTTTTAATTTTTTTTACATTTTTTTAAATTTTTTTATATTTTTTAAATTTTTTTTAAATCTTTTTATATATATTATTAATTTTTTTATATATTTTATTAAATTTTTTATATATTTTATTAAATTTTTTATATATTTTATTAAATTTTTTATATATTTTATTAAATTTTTTATATTTTTTATATTTTTTATATTTTTTATATTTTTTATATTTTTTATATTTTTTATATTTTTTATATTTTTTATATTTTTTTTATTTTTTATATTTTTTATATTTTTTATATTTTTTATATTTTTTATATTTTTTATCTATTTTATATATTTTATATATTTTTAATATTTTTATTAGTGATATTTTTATTAGTATATTTTAATTTTTTATTAGTATTTTCTTTATTAATAAGCAGATTATTAGTACTTATATTAATAAAATACTTCTTTTTTTTAAAAACTTGTATAAAACCTGTTTTATAATATTTATATAATTTTTTATTAATAGTTTTTTATTTTCTTTTCTAGGACTTCTAGATAAGAGTATAATAACTCTATTATCTCTTAAAGTAAATTTTAAAACTTAACTTTTTTTAATTTTATTTATAATATAATTTTATTTTTCTTTATTTTTTATATAGTATATAGTATTATTAAAACTTTTTTTAACTTATTTAAAGTTATAGTAATTAAAGAAAATAAATTAATTACTTTTAAAAATAATTAAACTTTAAATTTAAGTTATAAAATATTTAGCACTATTTAAAAAAATTAAAAGTTTAGATTTATAAAAATAAAAAGAAATTTTAATATACTATAATATTAGTAATATATTACGTAAGTAGTAAATATATAAGTATAGATTAAAATTTTTATTAATATAATTTAATTATTAGATTACTAATATACTATAAAACACTAGTTACGTAATGTAGATAATACCTAAAAGAGTATAGTAAAGATTTTAGTTAAATATATTTACTAACTAATAAGTTATTAATAAAGTAAGGGCTTATAGTTTAGTAGTATAATTTTCCCTTAGTATAGAAAAGGTCCTAGGTTTAATTCCTAGTAAGTCTAGTTATAGAAGTAGCTTATCGAGTTTACCTTAGCCAAGAGGTAAGAGTAAACTTAATAAGTCCTTTTTATAGTTGTGTTCCGTATAGCTTTATTTATATTAAAAGTAGTTAAAGTAATTATATAAAGTTTTATCTACGAAATATACTATTCTAATTTTTTTTATTTTATAATAGGCTTAACTATAATAGGTCGGGTCTGATAGGTTATAATAGTACTTATTAATAAGTTTATAATAAGTAAAGACTTTTTTATTTCTTTTTAATATAGACTATATATTTCCTTTATACTTATACTTTTTATATTATTCTACCTATATTTTTAGGTATTTTATAAAGCTCTCTTTATATTCTTCTTTTTTTATATCTCGTCTATCTTATCTATAAGGCTACTATCTTTTATAGCTACTTTAGTAAAATTATTATATACTATAACTATAGTAACTGCGTTGCCTTATACTCTAGCACCTTTCTTATATTTTTCTACTAATCTAGATTCCCCTAATCTCTTAGTAGCTTTTAAAACCTAGCTTTTTACTTACCTAAATATACTAGGTTCTTACCTATATTTTATAGCGCTAAGCCTATACTATTAATAACACCGTAATATATACTACTAGTAAAAGAGCTACTTATAAATAATATATAAGTAGTTATATTTTTAAATTATAATACTTAGAGCGTATTAGCTAGTAATAAAAATAGTTGAGCTAGTAATAAAGGTAGTTTAGCCGGTAATAAAAGTAGTTTAGCTAGTAATAAAAGTAGTTTAACTAGTAATAAAAGTAGTGTAGCTAGTAATAAAAGTAGTTTAGCTAGTAATAAAAATAGTTTAGCCTATAAAAAGTCTAAAATTATAGGCGGTACGCTTTAGCTTTATATAGATTATACTATTAAGTTAATTAAGAACGTTTAGTACCTTTATATTAGTATAGTATATAGAGATATACAGCCCGCTAGCCTAAAGTTACTTTATATTTATTATATTTACTATATATACTATATATACTATACGTTCTATTATTATAAAGTATTATAAAAAGCTATAGTTTTATAAATAGCTTATTTTTTTATATTTTCTTATATTATTATTATAGCTAATTTAGGGACGCTAGCGTATATTAATACCTTATATTATACTAGTAATACGTAAACTATTACTATTATATTTCTTTTTTATATAAATAAATACGCTATAGTAGGTAGAAATATATAGTATTCTAAGTTATTTAACTATTACTATATATACTAGGTATAACGCGTTAACCTATATATATTTTTAATATATATATTATATAACTACGTACTGCGTCTTTTATTATTATACTAAAAATACTATAAAGCTATTTTATAGGAATCCCTGTAGTAGCTAGTAGTTATTTCTTTTAAAATATAGGTACTACGCTAAAAGCGTAGATTTATTTTTTTTTTAAAAAAAAAAAAAAAAAAAAAACTAATAAGTTATAGGAACGTAAAAAAGAAATTTAAAAAATTATTATATTTAGATAATTTTATTTTATTATACGTAATTAATATATAGTAAGTAAAATACTTATATTTTTTATTTTAATTTTCCCTTTAGAATCGTATTATTTACGTATTTTTAGACTTATTTATTAATTTTATATAAATTTTTAAAAACGATATCTTTTTAATTATTTTTATTTTAGTTTACTGCCCTGTAATACCTACTAAATAAAAATAGGTATATTTTTACTTAACCTATATATGTTAGTAAGCTATTTTAGAGTTTATAATACTTAAACTTTTTTTTTAGATCTTATAACTATACTAATAGATTTATTTTATTTTATTAGCCTATATTTAAAATTATAATTACTTTAAGTTTACTTATAGCTTTGTTAGTAATACTAAGTCTTTTTACCCTTTTAATTAACTATTTATTTTAATAAAATCTTTATCCTATTAATTTAAAATTTATTTATATAAAATAGTATATAATGGAGATTTATAAAATAAAGAAGAATAATATACTTAAAAAGATTATTTTTTACTAAAAGTTTACGTATACGTAAGTTAGTATAAAACTTATTAATTTATTAAAAGTTATTACTACTTAAAAGGCGTACTTAGAGTATAATAGAAACTTTAGTTTTATAATATATATAATATAGTTATATATAAACTTTTCGACTTAGTACCGATATATTATTTTTAAAATAGTAAAATAACTAATATTAAGAACCTATAAAAGGTATAATAAGTAAAATAGTATATAAAAAGTAATAATTTTATTAATTTTCTCTTTTTTAACACATTAAGTATAAAGGTATATATATACTCCTTCTTTTTTAAAACCCCCTTTAGTCGCCCTAAGCCATTATAGCCACACTTTTTATTTAATTAATATATAAATATATATATTATTATTTTTCTAATACTACTAATATTTCAGTAAGTTATAACTTTTATAGTTATTAATAATAAATTATAAAAAAAAAAAGAGCTAAAAATTACTAAATTCTAAAATTAAAAAATTAGGACTAGTTTTATAAATAAAAGCGCTAAAGAGCTGTAATATATATATATAAAAGAGAAATAAATACTCTATTCTAAAAAGCTTTATAAGCTAGTAATATAAACTCTAAGCTATTTTACCGTAATATACCCCCTAGTTAAACTAGTAAAAATAGCTTAATTATTTAAGCAGTTTAAAATTAATTTTTTAAGCTTATAGTAGCTATAGAATTAATTTTAAAAAAAACTTTTTTAAGTAAAATTTTAGCAGGTAGTATTACTAGGTAATAGAGCTTTAAAGTAAAAGACTAATTATAGTAAGTATATTAGCGTTAATAGTATAAAAAGCGTTTATATAATTTTTTTACTTACTTTTTTAAAATAATTTTTACTTTTTTTATACTTCTTTTTATTACTTTTACACTCTCTTATACTATCTGTTTAGTATTAAAACTCTTCTATCTAATTTTATTTCTCTTAATAGCTCCTTAAGCTCTTTAATTATTATAAATATTATAAGTATAAGACTTTGTTCTAAAAATCCTATACGTAGTATATTATTTAAGTCTAAGTACTAAAGCCCCTTATTATATAGACGAGCTTTAAATACTATATTTAGGTAAAATCCTTCTATAATAGCTATATTCTTTAATATAAAATTTTTTATAAAATTTTTATTTAGGCCGTTTAAAGCGTTTTTAATTACTTAGGTTTTTATACTAAAAATTAAAAAAACTTATATCTTAGTTTTAATAGTATAGATACTATTAACTTTTTTTAAAAATTTTAAAATAAATAGAAATTTATTATTTATAAAATATAAAGTAGTACTATTATTAAAAATAATACTTTTAAAAAGTATATAGATATTATAATTTTATATAAAATATATACTATTACTTTATTTTAATTTATTACTTATAATAAGCGAAGGATTAATAACTATATATATAAAAAAGCTAAAAAATTTTAGTGTATTAAACTTTTTACTCTATAAAGTATTTTATTTAAATTATTTCTTTTAGTTAAGTATATTGTGAAAAGCTATAAATTTATTAAATTTAAAATATTTAAAAAGTTTTTTTTTATTTTTTTTAAAGAGCGGCGCGGTATAACTAGTATAAGTATTTATTAATACTAGCTATAAGTAATAGTACTTTATAAGTTTTTAATAGTACTCTTTAAGTCTATAAAAGTATTAGTATAATTTACCCTTATTCCTTAACTATAAACTATTTAATTAAAGTAACAGGCTTTATTTATTAAGTATTATAAAAATTCTAAAACTCTTAGTAGTTAATTTAGTAATTTTATTTTATAATACTATTTAGAAGATCTTTCTTACTTATATTAGAAAGAGCTTCTTACTTTTAAGTATTAATTTTTAAACTTAAGTTATATATATCTGCTCTATCTAATTATATACTAATTTTTTACTAATAGTAGTAAAAAAATTAATAACAGCTAACTTATTTTAAATATTACTAAACTCGTATACCTCTACTTTTATATAAAAAAATTTTTATTTATAATACTATAACTTAAAAATTATTTTTCTATACTCTACTTTTTTTTTTAAATAAGTATAGTATTATTATTATATAATATTCTTAGCTACTGCGTTAGTAGTTAAAAGCTTTTATTTAAAAAAATAAATAATTAAATAAGTTAAGATATCCCCCTTAATAGTATAATATATTTAAATAGTACTTATAAGTTCTAAAGCTACTATTATACTAATTTAGTTTTAAATATTTATTATTTAGTTTACTTTAGTAGTATATATAGACGAGCGGGTTTAGTATATAACTATTTTAGTAGTATAGTTATAGTAAATTTTTATAATTTTAGTTTTAGATACTTTTAAAATACGTAAAAGCTCTAGTATTAAAAGTAAATTATTATAATTATTAATACTTTTAAGGTTAAGATTAATAGGATTTTAAATACTATAAAGTATATACTATACTTTAAGTTATATATACTAGATTAGCTAGCTTACCGAATTAGTAAGACAGATATTATTAGTTAAAAAAAATAAAATAGCTATAGTTATTATAACGCTTAGAAAATTATTAATTATAAGGCTTACTAAGCGTTTAATAGCTAAAGATATAAATTATTATTAGTATATAAATAAAATAATACTTACTAAGTCTATAGAACTAGAAGCTTTTAAAATTAAAAATTAAAGAATTAATTAGAGTTTTAAAAAATAGAATTTCTAATAATTAGGTACGTAGGGAAAATCTTTTTTTACTTTTAAAATATCGGGCTTATAATTATAAAGAAAAAATAAGCTAGAAATAATTAGATTTTAAAATTAAAGAATTAGAACTAGTTTTATAAATAAAAGTACTAAAAAGCCGTATTATATATACGTAAAAGAGAAATAAATACTCTATTTTAAAAAGTTTTATAAACTAGTAATATAAACACTAAGGTATCTTATCGCGATATAAATAAATATACTATACTAATAATACGCCTCTTTATAAATTTACTAATACGCTTTAACTAGTTAAAACTAAACTTATTTACTATTTAGCTATTTTTAGACACTATAATAACTTAATATTAAAATATATTTTTTATTTACTAGTTTAATACGTACTCGCGCGTCTTAGAGATAATAAAAAGTAAAATAGTATATTTTATAGTATTAATACTTTAGATAATTATAATCTACTTCTAAATATTTAGCTAAATTACTTTTAACTATTTTTATTTTTCTAAAACTATATAAACTACTCTAGTAAATATTTAGTCTATTATAAAACTAGTTTTATTAAAATTATACGTATTATTATTCTAAATACTATACTAATAAAGAGTTAAAATTAAAAAATACTAATTAAAAAAGTTATCTTTTTTAAACAATTATATAAAATTAAAAAATTAAATATAAAATACGTAAATAATATAATTTTAAATAAAAATTTATTAAAACTATTATAAGAACTTTATTACTATTTACTAAGTACGTGTAAAAAATTAAAATAATTTAAATATAATAATTATTTTAATATCTTTTTTAGATCCCTATAACTTTTTAGTTAGTAAATATATTTAACTATAATTTTAACTATACTATTTTAGGACTAGTATAAGTAATATAATTAAAATTTTAATTAGACTTTATTATATAGTAATATATTTTTTAATTAATAAAACTGGTCTCGATAGAGACCTAGAGATTTCAAAATTATAATAATATAATTAATATAGAATATTCTATTTTATTTAGTTATATACTAAGCTATTTATTTTTATTACTCTAGACCTGCTAGCTATTCTTTCCTTATAGTTCTTATAGCCTAATTTAAAAAATCTTTTAGTATTTAGGTCTTACGCACCTACCGCGCTCTTATAATACTATATACTTATAGCTTTATAATATATCTGGGGTTATTTAGCCTACTCTTATAGAGAGTCTTTAAGTTACTTTACTATTTTTATATAAAGTTTTTATTTAATTATAAAAATCCTATAAGTTATTAGTTTTAGTAATAGACTTACTAGAATAGTAGTAGTTATATTTAAAATAATTATTACGTACTACCTTATACTTTAAGTATTTAGTAGGTATCTAAAAGTACTATTAATACTAGCTTTTTATTTAATCTATAAAGCATTTTATCTTATTATTTATACTTTAGTTAAATTTTTAATCTTTTAGTAATAGCTGCTATAAGTATATACTATTTTTTAGTTATATCGGGTATACTATTATATAGTATTAAGCTAAAGATAGTGTAAGCGTTACCTATATTACTCTACGCTAGTTATAAAAGATTATTAATTTTAATTTTAACTTTTTTATTATTTTTTTTACTTATCTATTTAATATATATTTTTTATAATACGCGCTACGAGAGTTTGTAATATAAGAGCCTATATATATATTACTAATAAGTTATTTATTTTACGATTTATTAGGTATATAAAAGTCTAGTATTATAATTAATAAAATTTATTACTTTACGCGTTACGCTGTATACCGTAAATATAAATTTTTTTTTATAAATATCTGCTTAGTATTAGTTATAATAGTAGATATATAAGTATAAATTACTATAAGGTAATAAATTATACTAAGCTATAAATCTATTAAGTACTATTAAGTAATTATTATATACCTATCTTAGTACTATTGTTCTTCATTAGGCTTAGTATAGTACTTTTTAAGAGCTAGTTATTAGTTTATATAGTATATTTAGTACTCTTTTTCCTAATTAGGTAGCTGCTAATAGTAACTTTATTATATAAAAAAATATTAATAAAAATTTAACTTCTACTTATATAATTAGTACTTACGTAGTATATTATTACTATTATAGTATATAATAATTTTTTTAAACTTATATAAACTTAAACTTCTATTTTTCTAAAATAGGCCTAAATTTTTTAAAACTTAAATATAAAGTTAATCTTTTTCTAAAAATAAATAATTTACTCTTTTTAATTACTATAATTTTAAAAAATTCTCTTTAAAGTATTTATAATTTAATAAAAAAACGAAATAAAATATAATTTTAGTATATAAAAAGTTAAAAATAATAAAGTAATTAGGTTTACTAAAGGAGTTAAAAGAGTTATTAATAGAGATTTAACTAGGAATTTAAAAAAATAAAATAAAAGATTATTATTAGAAAAAAATTTAAATATTATAAAAAGGACTTTACAAATCTTTTAAAATAGAAAAAGTACTTAATAAATATATATAAAAATAAATTTCTTCTTAATATAGAAAAAGCCTATAAAAAGCTTTAGTATAGTAAAGAAAATATTAAAAATATTAATTTTAATAAAATAATATTTTCTAAACAGTTAGTAATATAGAGGAGATATAGATTATAAAGAAAATATTATAAAAAAAGAAGTTTCTATTATTAAACGCGCTATATATAGTCTATAGTTCTACCTACGTACCGTTATTACTATTATAGCCTATATTTATATACTAATCGAACAAATAGTGTGGCTGTAGTGGCTCAGGACGACTAAAAGGGGTTTTAAAAAAGGAGGAGTATATATATACCTTTATTTATTATAGCCTAATAAGTTTATTAATTTAAGTTATAGCTCTACTACTATAATATTTAAACATCCTATATTTAATTGGCTCTAATTACAGTATTTTTATTTTTATTTATTTTTATATTAAGTAAGAACGTAGCGTATACTACGTTAATATAGCTTCTATAGATAAAAATAAAAAAATAAATAAAAAAGTAATAATTAAGGTAGTAAAGAATTAGTTTCTAGTTAATTATAAAGGAAGTTATTATAATTTTTTAGTATATTAAAATATACAACTATTTATATATTTTAAAGTTATAGTTTTTTTTAAACTAGTGTCTTAACGCTACACTTTACCTCTCTTTATATAATAAAAGTTATAGTTTTATTTTTTTTAATATTAATTATATTAATTATTTTATAAGTCTTGGCCGATAACTGCTCTTATAACCTATTAGTTACTTTTTTAACTTTATTTTTATAAAATAAAACAGAGATTATATTTATTCCTATTACTTTTTACTTTGCCTATACACAGGTAGTATAGCGTTTAATAATAATTAATATTTTTTATTTATAATTATAAATCCTTCCTCGCCTATAATAACTCAATAACTAAGTATACTCTATACGCCTATCTAGTCTACGCACCGAACACACTTATATAAGTAGGCCCCCCTTAAAACTTTTAAATATTAATTATCTCTAGAATATCTTTACTATTACTATTACCTCTACTATTACTTCTACCGCTACCTTTACCTTCGCCGTATTCCTTATGCTAAGAAACACCTACTATATTTATAAAATACTTATTTTACCTATTAACTTTGCTATAAACTATATATTATATTTCTTTACTTTCTTTATTTTTATTATATCTTTACCTGTTAAAGCCGCCGCTATTAAAGCTGCTACTACTAATACTACTAACCTAACGTTTATAATCTTAACTACTTTCTTTATTAATAATCTAATTAACTTACTAGGCTAGTACCTATTATTAAAGATAGTTATAACTTTATTTAATAAGTTACAATCGACTTCGTTAGCTCCTAAATAAATAAGATTAGTTACCTTTAGATAAATAAGGTACTTATACTAGTAAGTATCTACTAGAATCGTGTCTTTATCGCCTGTAAAATAAAATAATATTATAAAAAAAGCTTAAGTAACTATAACTATACTAGACACTTTAAGATTAATTAAAATTATCTCGTTGTTGGTGTTAATAAAAAGAGGAGTAGTATTAGTAGAATTTTTAAAAAATAATAATATAGTAAGTATTTTTCTTTATTTAACAAACCCTGTATTAACTGTAAAAAAAGATAAAGAAAAAATATATAGGTAGTAGTAGTAGTTATACCCTATATATCTCTTTTCTAAAAAATATAGTTTCCGTACTAAACTTTTTATACTAGAGTTTTATAACTTAACGTTTTTTAGGGGGGTACGCTAAGCGCGCTAGTATACTAGTATAAAATACTATACTTTTTTTAATCTAGCCTTACCTAACTTTTTTAATATATTAAGTATAAAGGTATATATATACTCCTCCTTTTTTAAAACCCCTTTTAGTCGCCCTAAGCCACTATAGCTACACTTTTTATTCGATTAGTATATAAATATATATAATATATATATATATATATATATATTTATAAGTCGAGATTATAAGTTTATTAACTACAATAAAAATATTTTTTATAATTTTTATATACGTGTATTTTTTAAATGTATCTAAGAGAAAAACTTTTTTTAGTTTATATCTTTTTTAGACTAGTATCTTAATACTATACTTTATCTCTTTTTATATAATAAGTTGATACCTGAATTTTTCGACACATTAAGTATAAAGGCATGTATATACTCCTTCTTTTTTAAACTCCCTTTTAGTCGCTACCACAGCCACTACAGCTACACTATTTATTTAATTAGTATATAAATATAATATATATAATAAGTCGAGATATTACGATATAAGTTTAGAAATCTATTTAAATAAAAGGAATATCTAATTTAGTATTTATTAAAATACTTAAATTAACTTTATCTTTTACTAATAAGAATTATATAAATTAAGTCCTTATACTCGAAGTTAAATTAGATATAAAAAGGAATAAGTTTTATAATTTATTTTTACTTTATTTTATTAATATAAAAATATATATATAATCTTCTTTTACGTTACCTATTTTAATAAGATAGGTCTCTATTTATATAGTAACGGACGTTTTAAACTAGTTTAATTATAATAAAATTAAATTTTTTCTTACCGAGCCTATAGCCTAGATTTAAAGCCTATTAAAAATATTTAGTCTATATTAAAAAAATAAACTAAATAAAAGATATAATAGATCTTTAGGAATAGAAAATAATATTAAAAGTATAGAGACTTTTAAAAGAGCTATTATTAAGAAGTAAAATAATATACCTTAAAAAAATATTAATAATTATATATTATTTCTCCCTAATAGTTATAAAGTAATTATAAAAGTCTAATACAGTTATACTAAATACTAGTAATATATTATTTACTAGTTTATTATTAAAAATATAAATATATATCTTTTATAAATAATTATATAATTAATATATAAATATATATATATATATATATATTTATATATTAATTAAATAAAAGGGTATGGCTATAGTGGCTGTGTAGGCGACTAAAAGATATAAATATATAAATATATAAATATATACTTATATACTATAGATATTATTATATATATAAATAAAAATTAGGTAATTTTATATATAAAAAAGTTATAACAGTCTAAAGTAAAATCTTAAAAAAAAATTTATTTTACTAATTTTTCGTTACTCCTAAACGGCTTACTAAGCAGCCGCATATAGAGGAATAGAGTTTTCTCGTTTTTTTATTTAATACTATTTTTTTTGTATTTTTACACTTAGTAATTAAAAAGTTATATAAGTTAAAAAAAAGATAATATTTTTAATTAATCTTTTTTAACTTTATCTCTCTATAGCTTTAATATTAGTTACTAGTTTAAACTAGCTCTAAATTATTTTAGAATTTTCGTAGAAAGCTCTTTTATAAATATACTTATAATAAAACTTTATTATAAACGTAAAGTAACACTTAATAAATATACATAACTCGTTTATATTAACTAGATTTAAATTACGCTTAGTACATAAAAAATTAGTTATATTAGCTATAGTTATAAGTTAAAAAAGAAATTTTTAAGTAACTGGCCTAAGCATATATATAATAATTATTTACTTTTTATTCTTATCTAGATATTATAAGTTAGATATAATATTACTTTATAAAAGTCGTTTAGCGTATTAATTATTTAGTATTTTTTAAAATATTTTATAGATAGCTATAGTATATTATATTAAAAGTATTATATCTTATTTAATAATTTAGAGTGTAAGCTATACTTAAAATCTTTTTAATAGTACTAACTAGTATTATTAGAGAGGTATTAGCGTAGAGGTAGTATTTTAGTAGGATTTTAGTAAAAGTAGATAACTTACTTATATAGGCGACTTGCCCCTAAAGTATATTATAACTAGTAAATCTAAAGTAATATATATAAATAACTTAAAATATAACTAAATAAAATAATATATTATACTAATTTTATTATTATAACTCTAAAATATACTAATTTTTATTAAGACTAGTCATTAGTATATTATAAAAGTATTTTTCTATATAGATAGAATAACGATATCTTAACTAAAGTATATTTAAATATTAATAATTAAATAGAAGATAAGGGGTATACATAGCGGTGTCTTATGAGGGCATCCGGAGATAACACGATTAATATAGAATAATCACATGATTGTCTAACAACTTCGGACTACCACATGTCAAATGTAGGGGTATTACCAGGACGGAACCCCGTGCTTGGCGGAAGCGGACCATCACATGTCCCTCAGTCGAACCTACATGTATGAATGACATAATCCCCTCAATAGAAATTAAACCTGGACAGTTTTTTAGTAGCGCAATTTTTACTTTACCTTCAGGATAGGTTTTTGGCCTGCGGCCATCACGACGAACCCCGCTCGACAGCAAGACGACCATATAGCTAGTGAGTCGTTAGGATATCTCGTGTTTTGTTCGCTGTACGCGTTTGGTGGAGTGGCTGATAGCGGGGGATAGCTGCAACCTCACTATGCTAGCTTACTGGATGCATTAGCCTAAGGTTCAGCTACCCTAACCTAACTATCACCAGACGGGTCCAGGCTATCAAGCCCAGTCGGACCATGGTCTTAAAAAGTCCCTAGACCAGACCGAGGCCAAGTTAGACCAGACCATTCCAGTCACCATAATGCTAGCTGAGTTACGGGGTAGCATGATCGCAAACGTTAGTCCTCAACCAGAAATAAACACCTAGCCCGCCATTCAACTTACCTGCATGAGGTAGGAGAAAGCCATCGAGATTCGTTCGTCTTTGTTCACATGCTGGCTGCAAATCGATGCTATTACGTCTGACGGACGTGGAAAGAAGGAACTATGATGTAGGCTCAACTTCTCACCTGAAGATAAAAGGAGCCCCCTTGGTATTATTTCGAGAGGCAGAATTGGTCTTGATTCCTCAATTCTTTCCTTTGCCCTCACAATTTACGTACGCCTTGTGTACTAGATATTACAATATCGTTTCGCCACAAATATATTTCGTTATGCAGCTATTCGCCTTTCTCCCGTATGTGGGTGTAGCTACCGCTATATCCTGTAGGGTTGTTGGTCCTGGCCAAGCGCAGTGTCGTACATGCCCATCTATGAGCTGTGCGATTGCGCCAAGACTTGAATCCGGTACCCGTATCGAAGCTCTATGTGTGTGGCCCCGGGGCGAGTCAATTGGAGGTAACAGGTAACCTTCTCCAATAACTTTATTTAATATGTGCATATCATACTAACCTGCGAGGGACTTCAGCCAATGGGTGTATCTCCCGGGTCGAAACTGCTTTCTGTGGGCACCAAGGACTGACTGCAGAATTGGTGAGTGTGAGATTAGTGGAAGAATGGAGCAATATACACTGATACTGATACTCATGATAGATATCATTGGCAACTGCTATGTTTCAGTTGGGCAAGGGATTAGTCCCCCCAAGGAATAGAGTATAGAGATAGGTCCCGCTCCTGTTTTCTGTTTGGTGCTGGAAATGAGTATGCTTGTGGTTAAGGTCCTATATGCGGCCAAGAATGTCAAAGGCAAGGAGTGACGAACCGCTGCAGTACGATGACGTGACATATGCCGCGAAGTTGTCATCGTCTACAAGAGGGTTATTGTAGACGACAGCGTGTCCTTGGAAAGAATCCCAGAGCCAAAAGTATGGGGAAGCTCTTGATAATCGCGACGAAGGTTCATGAAATGGGTAATGGGAGTAATGGGCTTGCGGTCATGTTCACAGCAATTATTGATTGCACTTAGTAGTTTGTTAATCGCATCTGTATGGCCTGATCCATGTTCGCTGTGTACCACGTGGCTTTCGGACATGTCTGGTGTCGTGAAAAAGAAAAAGTCCAGGCACCAACGTTCCCGGCGCTCCAAGCGAATCTGTGCCTCATCGGGACCGGAAAGGGCATCATCCGGGACATAATGTAAGCATGGGCGTGTAACGTCATATGTACCTTTTTTCCTACGTCGATATCAGTATGATGCGTGCCAATGGGTAGTAGGAACGCACCAGTGTCCACTGCTCAGCAGTCAAATGGAAGTACCCAGCGTTGGCGCTTCTGCTGATGGAGACTGCGGAAAGCGGGCGAGCCGCCTCGAGTGCCTGGCTCGTTGTAGAAACGGTCGTTATAGATATCCGGCGGATAATTTGTGTGGTGTATGGAGATTGGGGAAACTTCCCGAGGTCTGGTGTGCTGACGCACCACAACGTTTAGTTCCAGGGACGGGTAGAGGGCAGCTGCCTAGAGAGATTCTCGCGAGTATAAAAAGGGTAATTATATAAAAAAGTTATCTAAGAGGCGATTATTAATAAAGAAATATAAAAGGGTAATAAGAGCGTATTTAATTAACTATAGTATAAAAAAAATAGAGATATAGAAAATAATAAATTAGTAGTATATAACTTCTTAAAAAATTAATTAAAAAGTAAATAATTAGTTTTAGAATTTTATAATTATTTATATAAATATTATTAATATATAAATTCTAAATATTCTAGGTACGACCATTAATATCTAGTAAGAAAATATAATATTTTAATATTTATCTACCGATATAACATACCAAGTATAAAGATATATATACTCCTATTTTTAAAAAAATTCTTTTCGTTTACTCTAGCCATTATAGTAATACCTTTACTTAATTTATATATAAATATAAATATATAATAATTTGTTTTATAATGAGTATATAATTAACTATTTATTAATATTTTTAAAGTATTAAAAATTAATAATTTTTATATATATATATATTCTATTATACTATAAAAATAATTAAAAGTCTACTATAATATATATTACTATAGATTAACATAATTAAATTATATAGTAATATATATAGTATTTTATAATAAAGGTATATATATACTCCTCCTTTTTTAAAACACCTTTTGGTCGCCCCGAGCCACTATAGCTACACTATTTATTCGATTAGTATATAAATGTAATATTTTATAATATTTTTATATTAATAAAACTTTTTCGACATATTAAGTATAAAGGTATATATATACTCCTCCTTTTTTAAAACCCCTTTTGGTCGCCTATATAGCCACTACAGTTACATTCTTTTATTTAATTAATATTTAAATATAAATAAATATTATATTAATAAAAATTAAATACTATAAAATCTTTAAACTAAATATAAATTAAGTAAAATTTTTATTATTAAATAAAAATATTAATATTTTAAAAATACTTAATTCGTAACTTGTATAAACTAGATTTAATAATTTTTTATAATATTTAAACTTTTTCAACACTAAGTATAAAGGTATATCTATACTCCTCTTTTTTTAACACTTCTTTTAGTTACTCTAAGCCACTACAGCCACACTATTTGTTTAATTAGTATATAAATATATATAATATCTAAAATATTTATGAAAGAAATTATTATATTTAAAATTATAATTAAAATTTTTTTTTTGTTATTACTATAAGGATATATAATTTTAAATAAACTAGTTAACTTTTACTATATTATATAATTATTAGTAACTTTTATAAACTATTTACGTAGTAATTATAATAAGTCTTTACTAGTACTAATAATCTATAACCTTTAAGTACTTCTCTATAAAAATTTTCAGTTTTAAAATAACTACTTACTCTTTAATAGTTTTTATATAACTATTATATAGTACTATAGCATATATCTTTCTTATTACTTATTATTTATTCTAGATAAAGGTATATAAATACTCCTCCTTTTTTAAAACCTCTTTTGGTTGCCTATACAGCTATTATAGCTATACTATTTATTTAATTAATATATAAATATATTTATTCTACTTCTATATATATTTATATAAATATTTTTAATTATATTTTTTCGACACATTAAGTATAAAGGCATGTATATACTCCTTCTTTTTTAAAACCCCTTTTAGTCGCCCTGAGTTACTATAGCCACACTTTTTGTTCGATTAGTGTATAAATATATATATATATATATTTAATTATGTTTAGATATTCTTTTTTTATAGTCGTATCTACCTATTTTATATTATTTTAAAAAATTCTATCTTTCTTATTTTTAAGTATATATTATACTTTATCTTATTCTTAATATTACTTAGTAAATTTTTAGTACTTTTAAGTTATTATTTTACTAGCTCTATTATATTACCGTATATATATATACTATTTTTATAATTATTATTAAGATTAAAAATTATTTTATTATATAAAAAGGTAAAGTGTAGTATCGAGACACTAGTTTAAAAAAGGTATAATTTAAGAATAAAAAGCTATATAGTAATTAACTTAAAATTAAAAATATTAAAAAATAGCTTTTAAGAAAGACTAGCCTCTTCTATAAACTTATTATAATATTTTAAATAGTTTTTAGTATAGTTCTACTAGTTATTAAAGTTTTTAATAGAAGTTAAAATAGTTATTAAATTAAAACTAATTATAATTATTAGGCGTCTAAAAGCGAGTTATAATATTCTTTTAGCTATAATAATTTAAAAGAGAAAATATTTTACAAAGTATAAAAAAGTAGAAAAGGATACTCTACTTACTATTTTAAATATATTATATATAGTCTGGAGTTCTACTCTACTGAAAATAATAACTTATAAATATTTTATTTTAATTTTATAATTATAATTTTACCTTTATTATTACTATAGTGTAATAAATTATTAGCGGAAATTATTAATCTACTAACTATAATATTTAAAATTTTTTATATTTAATAAATTAGTTATATCGTCTATATGTTTACTTATAGCAATATTAAATAAAAACTTAATATATACTAAATT
The DNA here is from genome assembly GCA_030770415.1 of Pleoardoris graminearum. Classification (NCBI taxonomy): domain Eukaryota; kingdom Fungi; phylum Ascomycota; class Dothideomycetes; order Pleosporales; family Didymosphaeriaceae; genus Pleoardoris; species Pleoardoris graminearum. The sequence goes on from JASEKS010000093.1 coordinate 277,136, forward strand.
AATATAACCTTTACAGCTAATGGAAATAAAATAAATAATAATTATATAATTAAATACTAAATATAAAGTTATTAAAGACTTATTTTATATATTAAATTAATTAAATAAAACTACTTAATTCGAAGATTCTTTATTTATAATATACTATATAAAAATATATTTATATATTAATAGAACAAAAAGTGTGGCTGTGGTAGCTCAGGGCAACTAAAAGGGATTCGAAAAAGGAGGAGTATATATATGCCTTTATTTTATAAAAATATAATTTAATATACTACGAGATATATATTTTTACTTATATATACTAATATAAAGACTTAACTATATAGCAAAGTAGTATAGTAAAAAAATATTTAGAAATGTAAAAAAAATTTTAATTTTTAATATATTTTATATATTAGGGATTTAATTCCTCTCTATATTATAAGTATTTTTTAAATATATCTATTCTACTAATAAAAGAATAAAATATTTAGAAGCGTAGAGTACTACTAAAAAGTTAATATAAAATAATAAAAAGATAAAATCTTAATTAGAAAGTCTAACTATATATAGATATAACTATATATTTTAGGCTAATTACTATATTATATTAAATAAGATAAAAATCTATTCTTAAATAGATTTAGCGTAACGAACGAGGCCTAATTAAATAAAATAAATTAGCAATTTAATTTAATTAATTTAGTAATATTTATTTAAAGAAGAATAAAAATAATATTAATTAGATTTAATTAAATTTAGTAGTTTCTATTTAATATAGTTAAATATAATTTTATAATATTATATTTTTTATAGTGCTAAGGTTCTCAATATAAAATTTTTTTACTATTATTACTAGTAGCTACGCTGGTAAAATGGGTCGGGTTAGGATTAGGTCGGGGTTACAAAGCTAGAGCCACATTTTACAAGAACATTAAAGTATTTTTAAAAAAGTATTTACTAACTTTTTAAATACAATTAATTAGATAATAATATAATAATATAATTTATAGCGCATAGACTAAAGTTAAGTTATAAATTATAAAAAATATATTTTGTATTATTAGATTCTATATAATTTAAAATTTAAATAGGTTTCCTGTTTAAATGTTAAATTGTGTAGAATCTAATAATATAAAATATATTTTTTATAATTTATAACTTAACTTTAGTCTATGCGCTATAAATTATATTATTATATTATTATCTAATTAATTATATTTATAAAGTTAGTAAATACTTTTTTAAAAATACTTTAATGTTCCTCGCTTATTCTTACTTACATACGACCCCAAGTGGTCTGTGTGACCCTAACCCATTCGCCAGCGTACTAGTAGCACGCTCTAATACTTACTACTTTAAATAATAATAATAAATTTTCTACTAATACTCCCTCTAAGAATAATTTTAAAATATTCTTAGTAATATACTAATTAATTTAAGTCTTTTTAGGCGCTTTTACTAATTATAATTAAAAAGATTAAACGTTTTAAGATACTACTACTACTACTATCTATCTATCTATCTCTTACTATCTCGTATAAGTATTTATACTTAGTAATTATCTTTTATTACTTTTACTATATTCTTTATTTTTATATAAGTATATAAGTATATGTTTTAGACCCTCGTTAACTATAATTAAAACTTAAAAATCTTCTTTTTATAGTATATTACTCTTTCTTTTATATTTTTAATATCTATAAAATTATATTTTTAAAACATTCTATTTATAGTATTTTATACCTAAAATAGAGGTTCTATATATATTTAGACTTATATAAAAATAGTACTAAAATACTTATTCTTTATAATAAAAAGTTTAAAACTAGCTAGAACTAGTATACCTAGTTAACTATAGGATATATACTTATAATATAATAATTTTTAACTTATATATATAAATATAGTTTTATATCTATAATTTTAAAAAAGCTATATAAGAAATTCTTATATAATAGGTCTCTACTATTATTAGTATTAAATATAAATTATAGGAAGAATATTTTAAATATAATAATTATTTAAATAATTTTAATAAGACAAAAGTGTATATAGTAGTTCTATAGGACTCTTCTACTATTTATATAGTATATATAAGTAATTATATTATATTATCTACTCTATATATTAATATAGCCTAATAGTTTAATACTAATCACTATTCTACTAGTATACTTATTATTTAATTAAGTGACTATTTTAATAGATATTATTCTTTTTAAGTTAGCTTTTCCTAAAAGTTAATTTTGAATTATTATATATATAAGTTAGTATTAAATAAAAATTTTTTTACTACGTTTATACCCCTAAATTAATATTTAGGTATACTTATTACTTTGTAATACGTAAGCTATTAATAGGTCTAATAATTAGTAATAATATATTAAAGCTTTTAACCTCTACTATTATATAAAAAGAGATAGAGTGTAGCGTTAAAACACTAGTCCACAAAAGGTATAAGCTTAAAAAAGATTATTAAAATATATATATACATATATATATAAACTAGATTTGTTAAGTACTAAATATTAAAAGTAATTAGATATTAACCTATTACGGAGTTAATAACTATTATTCGAGTGTTAAGAAGTAAAAGCTAAATATAGGGGTATTACCGGGACGGAACCCGTCCTTGCCAGGAGCAGGGAGATCTGACAGTCTCGGCCATGGAGGTTCTCGACATTCTAAAGCAAGTCCTCACGGTTTGCATAAGAGGACTCTTGCTCAACGTCGCACACATACAACCAACCTTAAACTACAAATCACGTTATTACTGTTTCTTAATTCCTTTTCTAAAAAGGCCAAGGAAAAATAACTTCTAAATCTATGGGTTAAATCTATAGCAGAACCTACATAACAAAGTACCGATTATGCAGATATGCCTGTGATGCAACGGCCTAGGTGGGAGAATTACATAAGGAACAGAGTAGACTCAGTCATGGCGCTTCTATAGTCCCTCGCAAGAATTATATTTCTTTACATTTATCGGTAGGAGCTCTATCAACTTTATATATACTACGTCCTTACTTAATATAGATAGGTAAAAACAGAGGCGCTATAACTAGGGCCTATCAAACATAGTCGCGAGAATTATATAACGATGTAGCCGCCATGGAAATTTCGCGATTTATCATCTACTGATCTTTGACTGCTCTGATTTAGTCGCCGCCTTCTTTTGCTTATAAGTCCTGGAAATGATCGATGTATCGTGACCCGCTTGCCCATTATAGCTCTTACCAAAAAAAAAGTCTTTTGGCTAGAGAGTTAGGAACTTGCGACATGCGTCAGCCAAGTTCTATTCTTCGTCAAACCTCTCTGGGAGCTGTTTAATCTTGAATGCTTTAAATTAGGTAATGGGATATATAGAGGTCGGCAACTGGCACATCTCTCAGCGGACTCCTTCCCGAAACACTCCCCTCTTCTTATTCAACCTTTACCATCGGCAATCAAACGATCCAATGTCCGTAATCCACTCCTTCTCCACCAGCGGCACAACCCCATTACTCGCAGGCTCCGGCTCCTCGTCCGGTACGTACCAATTTATCACAAAATCTCTCAGTCGCTTCGCCTGGCCCTCTTTCTCTGCCACGCAATCCTTCACGACTCGTCTACATTCTGGTCAGCATCTCGCCTACCAGAACCGCAGTGGTCATGGAAATAGGGGAGCTCACCGGTACACCGTACACGCGCTGGACGACCCCTCAAACATCCTCGGCTCCGCCATGCTCAGCACCCGCATATCGCCAACCTGGGTACAACCCTGATCATACGCATACGCTGTGCACTCTCTCAGGCCCGCTCCGGCACAAAACCGCACCTGCATGTGCGGGTTCGTCGGCGATGCGGACGCCTCGACAATGAGTCTCCCGATAGTGTCGAGCAGGGATTGTTTCGCCTGTGTCGTTGCGTGCGGATGCCGGTAACCCGGTGAGTATGGCGTAAGCAAGGTCGTCGATGGCGCGAAATAATTGCAGTGCCACAGCATGTAGACGAGGCCCAGGGGAAGCGCGAGGAAGGCGGCGAAGGTGAGGAGCGCGCGGGGAGAGCTCATCGCTTCTTTCTTCTCGGTGGTGTTGTGCTGAGGTGCAGCAGGCGGGGCGGCTTTCTCGCTCATGGCTGCGGTTGCCGCTGCGCTCAACTGTCTGCGGGTATCGAATGCGACTCAGATGATGGTGATAGGAGAAATAAGTAGTCTTGGCGCGCAAGAGGAAAAAAGAGAAAGCGTAAGCAAAATGGGAGGAAAGCCCGTGGGACATATATTACGACGCCGCTCACCTCGTATCGTCGATAAGCGACTGCACAACCGTCTAGCTGTCTGCCGTCTAGCCGGTCCGCATGTTTGCGACATTATCCCATTCGAGGTGAGGATAAGAAACCTTGCTGTTGTTCAGGGGCCAACTGGTGATCCTGTTGCTTGCGGGGCCTTATTTGAGAGACGGTACTAGCCGAAGAAGGTAAGCGTCTTATGCCTTAGCGATCTAGGATCTATAAAGGTCGGGTCGCAAACCTAAATTGCCTGTACGCTGACGGTGGGGAAATTGCGTGTCTTGGATATCACGTGATTTCTGAACTTTTTGATTTCATTCACCATCGAGCGTGCATCACTCTACAGCTAATGGCTAACCCTAACCTTTCGCCCTATAGGTATGGCCCAGTTCATCGAACGCAGGACGTTATCAGCCCAGCGGGGACCCCGAAAGTTACTAAAGTAGCTTATTAGCCATTCGGGCGAAACATAGACCTATTTAAGATTAGTTATACTAACTATATGCCTATACTATAGTTACAGGGGTAAGTATTATTAATTTACTATATTTTTTATTAGTTTCTATACTACTCTAATAAAATACTGTAGTTTATAAATATAACGTAAATTTTAATCTCCTACGTATTTTATATAGTAAAAAAAAATTCTAAATATTTAAAAAGGCTATAAAAGTTTTATAAAAATATTAATATTAATACTAGTATTAGTAGAATAATACAGACCTATATAAGTACTTAAATCTAGTTTAGTATTTTAACTACTTTTATAGCTATACTTAACTAAATTAAGTAATACTAGTATAAATATAAATTATATAGTAGTACTTTTTTTATTTAAAACTAGAAATACTTTTAATTTTATTTATTAATTACCTTAATTTTTTAATTTTATAATATTTTTACTACGCTTTTAATGCTCTAATAACGCTAAAAAAGCTAAAAATATAACTTATAACTAATACCTTACTATTTAGGTACTTTATAATATTAAATTCTATTTTATAAATATTTAATAAGTCCTTTTAGGTTTTATCTACTATTAGGTGCGCTAAACTATTAACTTTATTTAAATAATTTTTATAAAATACCCTAGGCGCCCCCGTAAGTATATTAAAAAAGATATTAATAAAATAAAGCTCTTTATTATTAGTAGTTAGGCTAGTAGACTTATAAGCTATATAAAATTATTATTTACTTTTTAATATTTAGAAATATTAGAGTATTAAATTAAAGCTACTTTTAAATATTACAGGGGGGTGAACTCAAAAAAGAGTAATTAAAAAAGATAGCTTTTTTAAAAATTTATATAAAAGTAATTAATAAGCCTAAAAATACATAAATAATACAGTTTTAAAGAGAAAGTAATAGAGATTTATATAAGAATATTAGTTACGTTATATTTATTACCTATAATAAATTAAAATTACCTAAATATAGTAATTTTTAAAACCTATATTTTAGGGTCTTACAACTTTTTAGTTAGTAAATATATTTAACTAAAAATTTAACTATACCCTTTTAGGCCTAATGTAGGTCACGTGACTAGATTTTCAAAGTATATTAGTAATCTAATAATAAAATTATATTAATTATAAAAATAGTGCCAAGGCTTATATAATTAAAAATTACGTAATATATTAGTAATATTATAGTATATAATAATATCTTTTAGATTTTATAAACCTAGATTTCTATTTCCTTAAAATAGTACCAAATTTAGGAAAACTTAAATCTAAAGTTAACTTACTTTTAAAAGTAAATACTTCTATTTCTATAATTAGTTTATTCTATAATTAGTTCTACTTTAAAAAAGCCTTAAAAGACTATTTATAATACTATTTAACGTATTAAAAATAAAGAAAAAAAAGATTATAATATAAATAAGATTAAAAAAGGCCGAGTTATTAAGTTAACTCTAAGAGATAAGAGAGCTATTAATAGAAACTTAACTAGAAACCCTAAAAAAGAAAATAAAGGATTATTAATAGAAAATAATCTAAATATTACAAAGAAGGCTTTATAAAAATTTTTAAAAAAGGAGAAGTACTCTATTAATATAAGTACTAAAAAGCCTCTATTAATAAAGAAAACGCTAAAAAAAGAGTAAAATATGCTAAAGAATAATTAAAAAATATTAAAAATATAAAACTAGAAAAAATAATATTTTCTAAGAAGTTAGCAATACAAAGGGGTAAAGCTAGAAGGGAATACTATAGAAAAAAAAGTAATAATAGAGTTAGAAGAGAATTAGTTACTAGCTAATTACAAAGTAAGTTATTTTAACTTTTTAAAATATTAAATTATATAACTTTTTATCTATTTTTAAGCTATAGTTTTAGTTTTTTAATATTATTTATATTAATTATTTTATAGCTTAAGATCTTACCCTATAAGTTTAGGGTGCAATTTAGATAGGGAATAGAAGTAATTTAGTATTTATTAAAATACCTAATTCTTCTACTTTTTATACTAGTAAGGACTATATAAACAAAGTCCTTATACCTGAGGTTAAACCCTATATAAAAAGGGGTAAGTTTTATAATACTTTTTTACCCCTGTTGTTAATAATATAATAATATATATATATATATATTATTATATTATATTATAATTATAAACTTTATATTAATATTAATTTAGGTTAGCAATTTTAATAAAATAACGTCCCTATTTATAAAACTAGGGACGTTTTAACCTAGTTTAAAAATAATAAAATTAAACTATTTCCTTACCTAGCCTATAGTCCTGATTTAGCCCCTATAGAAAATATATAGGGTTTATTAAAATTAGGGCTAATTAAAAATAAAAGGGCTAATTTAGGTGTAGGAAATAGTTTAGAAAGTATAGAGGCCTTTAAAAGAATTACTAATAAAGAGTAGTATAAAATACCTTAAAAAGCTATTAATAATTATATTTTATTACTCCCTAACCGTTATAAGGCAGTTATAGAAGCTAAAGGCTACTATACTAAGTACTAGTAATTTATTATTTACTAGTTTATTATTAAAAATGTAAAAATTTGACTTTTATATATAATTATATAAATAATATATAAATATATAAATATATTTTATATACTTATATATTATTGATACTATAATAATATATATAAAAATAGGCTAATTTTACACCTTAAATAAAAAGTTATAATACCCTCTAGCAGGACTTTAAAAATTTTTTATATTCACTAATTTTTTTTTACCCCTGAACTCCTTAGTAAGCAGCCCCTAACAGGGTAAATAGAATCCCCTAGTCTTTCTCTTTAAAACGCTATTTTTCTTGTATTTTTTAGCTTACTAATTATAAAGTTATACTATTTTAAAAAAGATATTTTTTTTTATTACTCTTTTTTCAGTTCACCCCCCTGTAAGACTATTTACGTTATATCGTCTATAGTAAACTACTAATATTAAAAATTAAATACTTAGTACGCCTACGCTTTATAAAAAATTATATATATTAAACTCCTAAATAATAGAGTTGTATATTATAAATAAATAAAAGCTAAATCTAATTAAATTACTACTATAAGTAATAAGTAACACGTAAAACCTATAAAAAGTTTAATATTACTTATATACTCTAAAAGTACTTATATAAGTATAGCTAGATATTTTAGAGCAGCTTTTATAGTATAAAAAAAGGCCTAATACTTATTTAAAAGTCTTATTAAAATACTATTAATAGGCCTACCTATTATAAGTATATTATATATATTATATATTACTATATTTTGTTATATAAGCCGCAGCTCCTTTTTATATAAAATAATATTTCTACCTATAAAAATTAACGTATAAAGGTTATATTATATAAAAGTTTTATTTTTATAATAAAATAGCCTACGTATAGTTTAGATCTAAATTTAATTAAAATAGTTTAGTATTAAATAAAAAATTAAATTAAGTATACTATAGGTATTAACACTAAATTAATATACTATAAATTAAAATCTATTTTATAATAAGTCTAGAATACGGTCCCTAAGAAGCTTTTTAAGAATTTAATTATAAGTATACCTAAGCGTATAAAAGTAGTTATTAAAACTAAAAATTACTATATAAAGTATTAATTAAGGATAAAGACTTTTTTTTTTATAGTAAAATTTTATATTTACGCTATATATTTTACGTATAAATTAAATAAGTTTTAGCTAAGAAAATAATTCTTAGTATTACCTCTAAAGGTGGCGAATTAACAATACTTACCCCTGCAACCATAGTAGTTATTTATAGCGAGTTTTGCGCAGTGGATGACGTAAGCAGAGCAACGTACCTGAAGCAGCTTGCGCGTGCAGGGACGAGTCATAGGCCGGCGAGGCGCTCAGCGCGTTCGCTGCCAGCGTTCTTGGAGGCATTTTTTTTTTTCGCAACTTCTATGTTTGTTCTTCGTGTTTGCGCGTGCAGCGAATCACCGGTACCGCTGAACGCTTTGTACACCGTAGCTCTCTCATATCGCTAACCGCCCTGGGCACTCTCCTCGTAGACAACCTCATCGTGCGCATCGTCATCATCCAGATGGTCTTTCTTCGCATCTTTGGTGGCCTTCGCATGCTTCATATCCTCTGAAAAACTTGTCTTCGAGATCTTATGCTTGCGCGATCCTTGACGTGCCTCCTCGCGCTCGCGTGACTCCCGAAGTTTTCGCCATCCCTCTTTCTTCTTCGACATGATGCCGTCTACTATGCTTATGAGAGCTAACAGATTCGCAGCCGTCTGCGCATCGCAGGCAATTAGGTCTGGGTCCTCGTTGCCTCTACCAACTAGCATCTTAGTTAAGCCGTTCCAATCCTCTTCGAAGGTCTCAATGCCTGCTTCAACCCATGAATGTATCCACGTCGCACGTCCGAAGCGTTCCATGGCCATTTCGAGTAAGGAAAGCAAGTCGAAACTGATCAGAACCTCGCCCAAAGTGTTCCTGAATTAGGAGTGGGGTCCACTTATGCGGCTCGACGTTGATCTTGGGATGGTAGCATACGTATATAGCCCTCGATATATTTTCGTGCTGATTGATTGCCTGGGTGTACAAGTTAGCAAGCAGAGACTGTATTTTTCCACGCGTCTGGGGCGCCATCAGTAGGTGATATTGTTTGGGAGGTTTAAAAAGAAATCAAGACTTACCTTCCCGTCTCCCAAGCCACGGAACGCTATGGCGTAAGCGAACAGTATGCGCATCTGACTCTCCCACCATTCCAACCATCAGCAACTGTTAAAGCTCTAATAGCTCAATAAACTGTAGTAAGCAATTCATCTAGGCTAGGAAGAGCGTAATCAATTAGTAGCACAAACGGGGAGAATATATTTTATAACTTTTTTATATTCTACAGAGGGATAATACAAAAAAAACTAATTAAACTTTTTTATTTAAAAAAAAATTATATAACTGTTGAATTACTAAGCCCAAAAGTAAAAAAAAGAATATTATTCTAAAAATAATATACTAAAGTATACTTATAAAATAATTAATAATTACTTAATTAGTCTAAACTTTAAGCTAAAATTAAGTAAATTTAACTATATTTTATAGCCCTATTTTTAAAATTAAAACTATTTTATTTAATATATAAAATAAACTAATATATATATATATATATATTATAATAATAGTATTTATTAATAACTTTTAGGGTTTTTAGAGAGAGTAAAATACTATTAAGTATGGGCTATATTTTACTAAATTATTATATGTAGGTATAAAGGTACCTATACTTAAGTATTAATACTAAAATAAGTATGTCTACACTAGTAATGTTTAATATTTTTTTTTTAAAAAAAAAATAAGCCTTTATATTAAGGCTACCTAACTATTTAAAAAAAGTGTTTTATCTTCTAAGTGATCTAATAATCGACTCTTTAAGTAATTAACTAATTAAATATAGACTAGTTAAGAAACCTATACTAAAATTTAATTAATTACTTATATAGAACTAGCGTCCTTTTTATTTAAAAATAGTCTAATACTAATTAGGTTAGGTCGCTATACTAATCTAATTAAGTAATTAAACTAAACCTATTTAAGAAATTAACTAGCCTAATTAAGTAATATAACTAAAGCTAATAAGGTTAAGTCTAAAACCTAATAAAGTAATTAATTAAATAGTAGATTAAAGTAGATAAAAACGAGATTTAAACTTATAGCCTATAATATTACTATTATAGACAGCTAGGTGTATTATCTACTAAGCTATACACCCTCTCGCCACTAGTAACGTTAATATTTTAATATATACTCTCTCTTACTCTAGAGTACCTAATTAGCTTCTTATATATAAATTTTTATTAAATATTAATATTTAATATCTATATTTAAGCTTTTATAATATAATATATATATGTCTCTATACTTATAAATAAAATAATTATTAAATAATATTTTATAATAGATTACGTAAGCGCTAGATTTTAAATACTTATACTTTACTAATAATATAGCTATAGTAAACTAATTTTCTATATTATATAAAATACCTATTAGTATAGATAAAATACTAAAATTTAATATATAAATCCTACTTAAATAAACTCGTAATAATACGTTTTAGAAACTAGTTAGTAATAATATTACTAAAAAAAATATAATATCTAAAAATTAATCTAGTATATATTAACTAGTAATATATTATATAATTAGTTAAATAAAGTACCTCTACTATTACTACCGCGGTTATTTAATATAGTAAAAAAATTATTTTTAAATTTAAACTAGTAAATTATATAAGAGTATAATTACTAAATTATTAAATACTTTTTATAACTCAAATAAATAGTTTATAAATAACCCTTTTATTAAAAAAGTTATAAAGAATTTACTAGGAAATACTAGCGAAGGATTTTTAAAGAATAATTATAATAAAAATAGTTTTAACGTTTCTTACCTTATTTTACTAAATATTAATAATAATAATAATAAATATCTTAACGTAATAACTATTACTAGTAAATTTATAATAAATTAGTAATTATACTATATCTTTATAACTAACTATAAAATATTTATTAGATAAGCAAAGGCTATAAAAGTTAGTATTTTATTATTTATTAAAATAGTTATTATAATTAATTAAAAGTACTCTATCTAATAACTAAGTTATAAGATAGTTCGTATTTACTACTATTTTTTAATTAATAACTTTTAAGTAATTATTATAAAATATTTAAAAGATTAGTTTATTACTCTTTTAAAACACTATTATTATTAGAGTACGTTACACAGTAATCTAAATATGGTACACTAACTAATTAAACTTATAAAATAGTTAAAAGTAAAAGTATAAAAGTTATAATATACTACTAAAATAGATATAGTATAAATAAAGCTATAACTTTAATAATAAGAATATAACTTTTATAGTATTTTATAGGTTATTACTTATATTTATTAATAATATATAATATAAAAGATAACGTATACTCTCTAAAAATAGAGGTTAATATTAAATAATAATATTAACCTACTACTAATAACGCTTTTAGTAGAGATTTTTAGAATATTAATATATATACATAATATTTTACTATAGTAATTTAGAAAGCTAATAAATTTTATAATATATTAAATTTACTTTTTTTCGACTTAGCCTTACCTAACTTTTTTAACACATTAAGTATAAAGGCATACATATACTCCTCCGTTTTTAAAACCCCTTTTAGTCGCCCCGAGCTACTACAGCCACACTATTTGTTTAATTAATATATAAATATATATATTAAATTACATAAGAATATGTATAACGACCTATTATATTATTATAACTAATGCTAAATTGTCTAAATTCTTAAAAAAAGAAATAAAAAGGCTAAAAAAAGTAATAAATAATATTATATAAATTATTTTTAAACGATATATTTTTAAATTTATTTAATAATAATAGTATTAATGGTTCTAGTAGTTCTAAGAGTATTTTATTAATAATAATAAAAAATTAGTATTATTTAATAATACTTATTTAAGGTTATATAAAAATTAATATTAATATATTAGTATACTAGTATTAGTACTTAATATTACTATTTTTAAAAAAGAACACTGCTTAAATTATAGATTAAAAAATATATTACTACGTTTAATAGTACTACTAATAAAAATTTAAATATATAAATTAAAAATACTAAACTAAAATTTGCACAGTAATAAAAACTATTCTCTAATAAATAGTTTAAAATTAAATACTTATAATAAGTTTATGTATATATATATATTAATTAAATAAAAGTATAGCTAGAGTAGCTTAGAGCGACTAAAAGAGGTTTTAAAAAAGAAGAAGTATATATATACCTTTATACTTAATATATTAAAAAAGTTAGGTAAAATTAAATTAAAAAAGGTATAGCGCTGGACTAGTACTAGCGTACTTAGTACGTTCCCTAAAAAATATTAAATTAAAAAAAAATATAAAGTTTAGTATAAATACTATATTTACTAAAAAAGATATATAAGTAATAGTAGCTACTACTACCTATATATTTTTTTATTCTTACAGTTAATAGGTTAGCTAAAATTTATTAATAATAATTCTCACTAAAATATTATTTTTTAAAATATTATTCTTTAAAGCTTTTACTTTCTTTATTTTTATTTTAGCGGATACTATACTTATTTAAATTAATTTTAATATACTTACTACGTCTATTATACTAAATATATAAGCTATTTTTACTATACCCTATATATAAAATAATAAAATTTAATAATAAAAAGTTTTTTTTATACTATTAATCGAAAAGTAAAAGTACGTCTAGACCTCGATTTAGGGGTATAAACGTAGTAAGAGAACTTTATTAAGTACTATACTGTATATATAATATTTTAATACTATTAAGTATTGTATATATAACGTAATTATTTAGTTTTTTAAATTAAGTATTTTTTAATACGAGAAAATCTTAGAGAATAAGATAGATAGTAATAAAATAAATATTACCGAAATAAATAAAATTATAATACTATTAATAGTAAAGGTAATAAAATTTAAAAACTTAGAATTAGGTACGCTAGTCTATATAAAAATAATAATAATAAAAGTAAAAGTAAAGATAAAAGTAAAAGTAAAAATAATAGTACTATACTAATTATAAAAAATAAAAAAAAGACTGCGTATTAATATAGTATTTATTATAAAGATACGTAGTTTAGGGCATAAAGGGTAACTATATAAAATACTACTAGGCGTGCTAGCGGTAAAGGTAAAAACGTTTTAAGCTTAAAACCTATAGAGTAATAGATAAAAGACAATAAAGAACGTAGAGATACTAGAATTAGTTAATATATAAAAGTTTTAGGGGGGCTTATATATATAAATAATAAATATTAGGTATTTTCTTTAGTGCGTTCGCGTAGACTAAGTAAATAAATTAATATACTTAGTATTATAATAATAGTTATAGATCATAAAAGATATAATTATAAATAAATATTAATTATTATTAAATACTATACTACCTGTATATATATAGGCAGAGTAAAAAGTAATAAAAATAAATATAATCTCTATTTTATATAAAAATAAAATTAGACAGGTAATTATTAGGTTATATATTTTATATTTATATATTAATTAAATAAAAAGTGTGGCTGTGGTAGCTTAGGGCGACCTAAAAGGGGGTTTAAAAAAGGAGGAGTATATATATGCCTTTATACTCAATGTATTAAAAAAGTCAGGTACGTTATAATAGTAGTTATTAGTTAAGATTTATAAAAAGTATATACTTATTTATATAAAAGTATATTAGAGTTATATAAGAATTTGCTATATTAATAGAGACTACTTTTAGTAAACTATAGTAATATAGTAATATATATTATAGTAAATAATTTATAAAGGTATATATATACTCCTCCTTTTTTAAAACCCCTTTTAATTGTCCCGAGTCACTACAGCTACACTATTTGTTCGATTAATATATAAATATTATAGTAAATAATTAACTTATTTTTATTAAACTAAAGACTATAATTAATTTTAATTTATATTTAAAAATTATTATAATAAGTATAATTTCTATTAATAATGTTTAGATATACTTTATATATTAATTATTTTAATATTAGACTTTAAAGAATATTCTATATAAAATTTTTTTTAAAAAGATATTAAAAGAATAAAAAATAGTAAAAATAATTTATAAAAATAATTTGTAAAATAATTTAAAAATAAAAATTAAAAATAAAAATTAAAAAATAAAAATTTAGAAAAAATAAATTTAGTAAAAAAAAAATTTAATATAAAAAAATTAATAAATAATAATAAATAATAATAAATAATAATAAATAATAATAAATAATAATAAATAATAATAAATAATAATAAATAATAATAAATAATAATAAACAATAATAAATAATAATAAACAATAATAAATAATAATAAACAATAATAAATAATAATAAACAATAATAAATAATAATAAATAATAATAAATAATAATAAACAATAATAAATAATAATAAATAATAATAAATAACTATGTTAGATTAATATTTTTACTAATAATAACTTTAATTTTAATAATAATTTTTTTTAATATCTTAAGTATAAAGATATATATATACTTTTGCTTATTTAAAACTTCTTTTAATTACTTTAAGCCACTACAGCTATACTTTTTATTTAATTAATATATAAATATATATATAAATATATATAATAATAAGTACAATTTTATTTTTAATCTAAACTATTATTTATTAAAAGAATTCTATAATATTTAAATAAAAAAATATATTTATTTTATAATATTTAGTTATATATTTAATTAAAATTAGTCTAATTTCTAAAAAAAAAAACTTTATAGTTTTCGTATTTATATAATAGTTTAATATAATAAATACTTAAAATACTATTATAGGTGGGTAACAAAAAAAGTTTAATTAAAAACGATACCTTTTTTAAAATAATATAACTTCTTAACTAGTAGGTCTAAAAATATAAAAAGAATATTGTTTTAAAGAGAGGGATTAAAGTATTTAATTGAAGAGGTTAGAATCTGCTTATTAATGGGTTTAGAAAAAAAAATAGTAAATATATAAATTTTAGGGCTCTACTTTCAGTTAGTATAACTTTTTATTTAAGATATAAAATTAGCTTATTGTTATGAATAGTATAATAGAGATTCTATTATATTAGTATCTAAATTATCTTTATAGTTTAATATATTAATTATGTAATTATTAATAAAAGTAAAATTTTTAAATTTATAATAATAACCTAGTAAATAATATATTACTAGTATTTAGTAGAGTATTCCTAAATTTCTATATGTATTTTATAATAGCTAGGAAATAATATAATTTATTTATTAATAAGTTTTTATAATTTTATATTCTACTATTTAAAAATAGCTTTTTATAGCCTCTATACTTTTTAAACTTAATTCTATACCCTTATTAGCCTTTTTATTATTAATTAGCTTAGATATTATATAATCCTATATATTTTTTATATAGGCTAAATTAGCGTTATAGGCTAGGTAAAAAAAAGATATATTTTAATTATTTTTAATAAAGTTTAAAACGTCCGTTTTTTTTTAAATATAAGCGTTATATTAATAAAATTACTAATATAGATTAATATTAGTATAAAGTTTATAATTATAATATAATATAATAATATAATAATATATATATATTATTATAATAAAAACAGAACTAAAAAATCTATTAAGTTACTTAATCCTTTTCATCTTCGGTTTAACTATAGATATAAAGATTTTTTAATATATAATTTTTACTAGTAATAGAAATAAATAAATTAAGTATATTAGTAAATATTAAATTACTTTTATTTTTTAACTAAATATCGTTCTAAATTTAGAGTAATAAATAATAATTAATAAAATGATTACTATAACTAATATTAAAACCCTAAAACTATAACGTAAAAATTTATAAAATATTAAAATAACTTTCTTTTTTATTAGGTAATAGCTAGTTTATTTCTTAATTCTATTATTATTATTTTCCCTATAATACTCCTTTCTTATTTCTCTAATATATAGTACTAATATATTAAAAATTATAATTTTATTATATTTTATATTTTTAATATTTTTAACATTTTTAACATTTTCTTTAGTGTATTTTAATATATCTTTTTATTGTTTTTCTTATTAATTATAGGTTTTTTATATTTATATTAATATTATAACACTTCTCTTTTAAAATACCTTTAAAAGGATTTTTATATAATATTTAGACTATTATCTAACTATATTCTTTTATGTTCTTTTTTAGGACTTTTAATTAAGTTTTTATTAATAATTCTTTTTACTCTTTAAATTACCTTAAGAAGTCTACTACATTTATTATTATTTATATTTTTATTATCACTTTTTTATATTAATTATATTATAGAGTATTGTAAATACTATTAGAGGTTTATTTAATATAAAAATATTTATTAGAATAGAAGTATTTACTTTTAAAAGAAAATTAACTTAAAATTTAAATTTTATTAAATATCGCGCTATATTACAGGAATAGAAGTCTAGGTTTATAAAATTAAATAGATATTATTATATACTATAATATTAGTAATACATTACGTAAGTAGCGATTATATAAGTATAGGCTAAGTTTTTATTATTAATATAATTTTATTATTAGAATAGTAAAATATATTAAAAAACTAGTTACGTAACCTATACTAGACCTAAAAGAGTAAAAGTAAACTTTTAGTTAATATATTTACTAATTAAAAAGTTATAAGAGCTTAAAAAAGGGGTTAAAAAAATCTTTATATTTACGTAATTTTAATTTATTATACGTAATTAATAAGCAGAAAGTAAAATAATTATAATACTTTTAGGAATTGTGTCTTTAAAACGATATTAGCTACGTATTTTTAGGCCTATTATTTAATTTTATATATATTTATATATTAATCGAATAAAAAGTGTGGCTGTAGTAGCTCAGGACGACCTAAAAGGGGGCTTAAAAAAGGAGGAGTATATGTATGCCTTCATCTTTAATTTTATATAAATTTTTAAGAATAGTATCTTTTTTTAATTAAACGTTTTTTGTGTTACCCTCATGTATAATATTAAGACTTATATATCCTCTCTTATTATAAGTAACTTATTTAATTATATTATTTAATTACTCGCCTATTAAATATATATATATAGTCTTAATCGGTTTATTTTATATATAGTATTAATTTACTTTATATATTAAAAATAACTATTATCTAGTTTTTTATATTTATATATTAATCGAATAAAAAGTGTGGCTGTAGTAACTCGGGGCGACCAAAAGGGATTCGAAAAAGGAGAAGTATATGTATGCCTTTATTATCTAGTTTACTATAATTATAAATCTAGTACTTTAGAACTATAAAATTATTCTCTCTACGTAATTTAAAACTAATAGATACTTATTTTTTATATATTTTAATTATTTCTTACCGCTATACTAGTATATTTAATAATTACTTTAATTTTTACACCGCTTTCTTAATTACCTATTAATTAATTCATTATAATAACTAACATAATTTTAATAGAGTCTTATTAGCTAATAAGCTATTTAAACTGGCCTGGGTAGTATATATAATTCGGATTCCTAACTATATAGAGGGGGATTTGGGGAGGAATTAAATTTAATAAAAAAATATTACCTTTATAAATAAATTATTAATTACAATACCCTTTATACTCTATCTAATTAGTCTTTTAAATACTAATAATTTTATAATTAGGAAATTATATAAAAAAGATCTTAAAAAATATAAAAAATAAGTATAGTAGTATTTTATATAAATAGTAAAATATATAGTACTATATACTAATTAGTTTATAAATAATAATCGCCTTAAACACCTTAGAGACTAAGTAAATAAAATAGTATACCCTAATATTTTAAGGCTAATAATAATTAAAACTTTTAATTACTAAAAGCTAACACTTTAAGAGAAAATATATATACTTAAAACTAATTAAGTGCTAACTAATATTAATATATAAATTTTAGTACAAGTAGAGTACTATACTTATCTTAAAAAGACTAAGTATAGTAAGTAGAATTCTTAATAATAGTATAATAAATAAAAGCTCCTTTATAGAAAGGCGAGTATATATGAAATATTTAATATAATAAAAATAGTTATTTATAATTTTCTAATTATACTAAGGTAAAAAATTATTTCTAACTAAATATAATTAATAAAATATAAGATTAGGGATAATTTAATACTAAAATAATCTATTTTAACTATAAATAAAATAAATTTTTTTTATAATACTTTAGTACTAGGCTCTACGCACTAATTATAAAAAAAGTTTAATAATATTTATAATACTTAATAGGCGCAGGTTTAATACTAACTTAAGTACTAGTAAAAATTAAAATAAGTGTTAAACTAAAAGTAAGTCTACTTATTTATACTTAAAATTAGTTTATTACTACTAAAAGCTAATTTTTTACTATAGACTTAAGATAGTAGTTATAAATAAATACCTAAAAAATTAATACTAATTATAGTTTTAGTATTAATAAACAGAAAATTATTAATTATTTATAATAAAGTAAATGTATTAATCTATAAATAAATATTAAAAAAGCAAATTTTAAAAATTAAATAGTAAATACTAATACAAAAATAGTAAATTTAAATAAAATTATAATAGTTACTATAGATTTTCTAATACTTATATTTAATAAAAAGAATATAGATATTTATAGTACTATAATATTTAGTATATACCTTCTTTTAAAAAATACTATTTTAGAAAGTAATACTACTATATATTTTATTAATAATATCTTAATACTTATTTCTAGAATATTTAAAAATAATAACTAAAATTAAGAGTATTAAAACAAAAATATAGGAAGTAGTAATTATTAATATAAATAAATAATTTTTAAAGTAAGTCTTATATAGTATAATAGGCCTTTATATAAAAAATTAAATACTTAAATATATTATAGTAGTAAAAAGTTTGTATATTAATATTATCGTTAAAGCTCGTTTAGAGAAAACTAGTATTTAATATTTAAATCTTAATTATATTTTACACATAAGTACACTAAAGTAAAATATTAGTTTAATAAACCTATAATATAAAGATAACCTTATCTTTATTATATATAAACAAATTATCTCTTACTCTATAATTAATTTATAATAGATAATTATAAAATTTAAAAGTTATAAGTTAATTATTTTTATATTATTAGTGAGTAGATATAGTATGAGTAATTAAAATATTTTAAAAAAGTAATATTATAAGTTTTAGAATAGTAAACTTAAAATTTTAAATTTAATACTATAGTATATTTAAAGTATATATACTACTCTACTATATATATACTATAAGTAATTTTTAAAAAACTAAAAAAATAATTACTATAGCTTTTCTTTTAAGTATTATAACTAGTCTTAATAGAGACCTAGAGGTTTTAGAGTTATAATAAGATAATTAATATAGAATATTTTATTTTATTTAGTTATATATTAAGCTATTTGTTTTTATTACTCTAGATTTATTAGCTATTATCTCCTTATAGTCCTTATAGTCCTTATAGCCTAATTTAAAAATTTTTTTAGTATTTAGGTCTCGCGTATCTACTACGCTTTTATAATATAATATACCTATAACTTTATAATATATTTAGGATTATTTAGCCTAACCTTATATGGAGTTTTTAAGTTACTTTACTATTTTTATATAAAGTCTTTATTTATTTATAAAAGCCATATAAGTTATTAGTCTTTATAGTAGAGTACCTAGAACCAATTTTTTTTTTTTTAAAAAAACTAAGCCTTTTATATTAAGGCTACCTAACTATTTAAGAAATATATTTTATTTTCTACACAAACTAGAACCGGCTCTTTAATCTCCTAACTAGATTATTATTTACTTAATAGTTATACTAAACTATTAATCTATTATCTAATTAGGACTAGTTCGCTACGCTAGGTCTATTTAGGTATAAATCTTTATCTTATCTAACTTTAGATCGTAATTTTAGCCTAAAATTTTATTTTTACTTTTAGATATAACGTATTTTATATAAAGATTTAAGCTTTTTATAGTCTTATATTAATTTTTTAGTAGTACACCGCACTTTTAAAAACTCTACTTTTTACTAATAAAGTAGGCGTAATTAAAGAATACTTATAATATAAAGAAGAATTAAACCTCTAATATATATATAATAATAAAAATTTAAAGAATTTTACGAATCTAATATATTTCTAGGCATTTACCTACTATAGTACCCTACCCCCTACAACTATTATTATATATTATTTTACGCCTTAAGTATCTAGTAGGTGTTTAAGAGTACTAGTAATACTAGTTTTTTATTTAATCTATAAAACGTTCTATCTTATTATTTATACCTTAATTAAATTTTTAGTCTTTTAGTAACAGCTACTATAACTATATACTACTTTTAGGTTATATTAGACACACTATTATATAGTATTATATTAAAAATTATATAAATATTATTAATATTTTACGTTAGTTATAGAAGGTTAATTATCTTAATTTTAACTTTTTTATTATTTTTTTTACTTATCTAATTAATATATATCTTTTATAATATAGACTATAAGAGTCTATAACGCGAAAGCTTATATATATATTATTAATAAATTATCTTTTTTATAATTTATTAGGTATATAGAAGTCTAGTATTATAGTTAATAAAATTTATTATTTTACGCGTCGCGCTACGTACTATAAATATAATATATTAATATCTCTTTCTTTATTAATACCTACTTAGTATTAGTTTATAATACAGTAGTAAATATATTAGTAGAAGTTACTATATAAAATAATAAATTATACTAAGCTATAATACTATTAAGTACTATTAAGTAATTATTACGGACCTATTTTAATGCTACCTTTTTTAAGTAGACTTAGCACAGTACCTTTTAAGAGCCAGTTATTAGTTTATAGAATATATATAGTACTCTCTTTTCTAATTAGGTTATTACTAATAGTAACTTTATTATATAATAAAAAAATGTATTATAAAACCTCTTTAATATACTAATAGGTAGATTAGGCGAGTAATAAAGTATAATTCTTAAATATAACTTTAGTAAAACTATCTATAATTATAACTTTTACTTAAAGGGTTTAAAATTAATTATAAAAGTTTTTAAAACCTCTACTAAGCTACTTTTTACGTAATATAATTTTAGAATTTATATAGTTATTTAAAATAATAATACTACTATAGTATTATAGTATAGTTATTTATACTTTAAAAAATAGATAGCTAATTAAAAAATTAAACTTATTATAACTCTATTATATACTTATAAACTAAATAGTAGTGCTAAGAGGATAAGCTAAAAAATTATTCTAAAGATAATTAAAATATAATTAAGTACTAATCTATTTACTAAGCTATAGTCTAACATAATATATACTATAATATAATTATAAAAAATAAGTCTATTATTATTCTATTAGATATAATTACTAAATAAAGTATTTAATACTTAGTTTAAGTAGTACTTTAAATAGTAAATGCCTATAATTATAAAAAATACAATAGTAGACTTACGCTACACTTAAAATAAAATTTATATATATAGTTACTATACTTATTATTTAAATAAAAAACGCTTAGCAGACTATAATACGTATAAATTTAAAATAAATCTATAAGGCTATATTAGATATTTAATAAACTATTATACTTTTAACATCTATAGAATATAAGTCTTAGTACTTAATTAGGTAATTATACGCTAGTAATTTTAACCAGGGTTAAAATTAAATTATATTAACTACTTAATATTATACGTAAGTAGGAACAGTTAAGTCTTTTATAAAAAGTATTTACTAACTTTTTAAATATAACAATCTAATTTATAGCGTGTAGACTAAGTTTAAATTATAAATTATAAAAAATATAGCTTATATTATTAGATATTTTATAATTTAAAATCTACGCTTAATGGAAGACTAAATTTTAAATTACGTAATATTAAATAATATAAACTATATTTTTTGTAATTTATAATTTAACCTAAGTTTATATACTATAAATTATATTATTCTCGTATTGTATAATTAATTATATTAAAAAAGTTAGTAAATACTTTTTAAAAAAGATTTTAATGTTTCTGCTTACGTACAATCTAAAGTAGTTAATATAAACTAATTCTAACCCTAGCTAAATTTACTAGCGTAGGTAATTATAACTTAAAATATTATTTTTAATAAGAAATTCTTCTCTAAGGGGCTATCTAATTATAAAATATCTAAAAAAAATAGTTTTAGTTATTAAAGTATTCTATAAGAATAAATTTATAAACTTAGATATAATATATAATAATATAAACTTACTAAGCTAGTTCGATAAGTAAATAAAAGATAATAAATATTTAAATTCTAATTATAAATTTAGAAATACTAATTATAGTTATTATAACAAAGTAATAAACTAAATCTTTTTTAGTCCTAGTAAGAATTTAATAGGTATATAAAATAATTATTTAGCTAGTAATTAGTTAAGAATATATATAATATTAAATAAATAATTAAAACTTACAATTTTAAAAATAACGCTAGCGCTAAACGCTACTTAAAATAATTTTATAAAAACTTAAGTAGTATTTAATAATTACGAAAAAATATTTAAAACTAAAAAAACTATTTTATTATATTCTAGTGGCGTCTTTACGGCTTTATCTACTATAAATAATAGTTATTACCTTATATTTAACTATTAAATTAATCTTTTACTAAATATAGATAGTATTAAAGAGCTACTATCTATTTATTTATAAATAGTTTTTTAAATCCTCTACCTACTCTATTAATATATAAATACCTATTAATACTTAGGCGTATACGTAAACTAAATCTATATTTAAACTTATACCTATCTATCTCTTTCTTCCCTTAACGCGTAGCAGCTACTATACCCGTTTTATATTTTATAACTTACTACTAGTAAGTTACTTAGTATAATTTAGTAACTACTACTACGTTAAGTACCTCCTATAACTATACGCTATCTATTATTTTAAGTATAAAATTTATTTTTTCTATTACTATTTCTTTTTTATATAACTTCGCTATAAGCTATCGTAGCTTATTACCTTATAGTATAATTAGACTAATATTTTTATTTTTATTATATAGTATCTAGACGTACTATACTAGTAAATATAGCTTAATATCTTTTTCTACTATTATTATTATATACTTATCTTTTTTCTCTTTTTTAGCTCTAGAGAGTACGCGGCATATAGTATTATAATATTTTTTTTTAGTATATTAAGACCTTCTACGTATACTAGTATACTTAATAGGTATTTTATAACTACCTTTACCACTTATACGTATAGGTTATTATCTAATATATTTTTATAAATAGATATATTAGACTTAGTTATTATAGTTTTATTAAAAGTAATTATTACTATTAGTATATCTATAAACGTTAGCTAACTATACCCTATAAGCTACGCTATTAAAAACGAACGCTGTACTAGTATTTACGTTAATATACTAAATATTATTATATAATAATAATAATAACTTTAATAATAATTTTAATAATAATACGGTAGAGTAGGCGTATTATAGTAGTATTAGTACTATAACAGCCTAGCCTAAAGAAAAAAAAAGAAGTATAGGTAATAGTAGCCTTAGTGTACTAAACTTAAATACGCTAAGCTATACACTAATTTATATACTAAGCTACGCGTTAAGCTATATATTAAACTATATATTAAGGCTATAAGTTTAAGTCCTCTACTAATAAAAATAAAATAAAAATATTTTTAGTAATTTTTATATACGCTTATTTTTATAACTGTATCTAAGAAAATAACTTTTTTTAGCCTATACCTTTTTTAAACTAGTGTCTTAACGCTACACTTTACCTCTCTTTATATAATTATATTCTAAAGATAATTTTTAAAATTTAAAATATAATTACTTTATAGTTACCTATTAAACTATAAATAATATTTCTACTAATATAAGTAAAATATAAATATTACTAGCTTAACGCTACTATAGGCACGATTAAAATTAAGTATTATAATTAAATAAAAAATTATAGTAGTATAAATTTAAAATTAAATATATAAATTTATCTCTTTATAGGAGGCGACTTAAGAATAATAATTTAGATAATTAGTTAAGGAGTAAAATAAATTTTATAAGTACTTATATAGTAATCGCAGATATATAAAATAATAATTTTTACATTAATTTTATATATATATTCTTTTCTAGCGCTATAAAGGTATAGACTATACTATAAATATATATTACTTTTATTACTATAGTAGTAGTAATAATATTTAAAAAAATATTTAAAATATTATTTTTTAATTGCTCTATTAATCGCAATTTATATTATATATATAAAAATAATTTTCCTTTACTATCTATAATATAAAAGTACTTTATTGTTTATCTCTATAATAATAGATTTAAATAAGACTTATATATTAAAATTAATACATTTAAAATAAAAGAATTTAAAAAGAAATTACTAAAGTAGAAGTAAATAACTAATTTTTAATATTAAAATTAGTCTAGACTTATAAATTTACTTAAAATAGTTATTTTATTAAATATAAAATAGATATTATTCTAAAAAGTAATTTATAAAAAATTAATTTAATATACTTAATATATATCGCTATACTTATAATAAGATTATTTTATATTATAATAATACTCCCTTCCCTAGGGTTATTATCGTAACGTTACGTAACTCTAGACTAGCTATTTAAACTTCTACTATATTACGTAATTAATTAACTTTTAATAAGCTTCTTGCGTAGTAACTATAACGACTTTTCTACTAGCGCTAATAACCTATAACCTTTTTTAGATAGACAGTAATTAAAATATTAAAATATAATATAGTACTCTCTATAGAATTTTTTAATTCTCTTATAATAATTACTAACTTTTTTAATAGTAAGCTTTTACGACTACCTTATAGCGCTATAGTATACCCTCTTTTTATTATTACTACCTATTTTACTTTTACATATATATATATCCCCGCGCCTAAATAATCTTAACTACTTTAATAAGCTTTTTTTATTAAAGTTTTACTTCCTTTACTACTTTAAGGAAGTTTTTTTTCTTTATTATTAAAGTACTATTACTATGACTGCTATTACTATTACTATTATTACTACTACCGCCGCCGCCGTTCTCTATTTTAAATAAAAGAGTATAACTCTTCTTTTACTATCTTTTTACGAATTTTACTATATTTTTATATAAGTAAAATTAAACTTTATAGTCTTTATAGATATTATTAAGGTTAAAGATAGCGTTCTACTTAAATAAAAAGAAACGCGTTAGAATTAAATTAGAATTAAAAATAATATGAACTAAAGAATTTAGCCTATTAAGTAGGCTAGCTAGTTATACTGTATTAAGATAGAAGTTAGGGTAGTCTTTAATATAACTTAACTAGTTATTGCTATTAGTAAAAGTCTATACTATACGCTGTAGATTACCCGGCTTAATTATTAAATACTAAAATACTAACGTAGATATAATAAAGAGAAAATAAAAAATTTAGTTTTAATTATATTAGAAAGATTTCTAAACTTTATATATAGTATTTATAAAAAGGAGATAAAGCTACTATATATACTATTTTAAACGTACTGTATATAGCCTATAGTTCTACCTAAAACAACGACTTATAGATACTCTATTATTATTTTATAGTTATTACCCCGCCGTTATTACTACTACTATTTAATAAGTTATTTATTAAGTTATTACTCTACTAGCTGTAACGGAATTCTAAAAATTTTATATTTAATAGGTTTTAGTTATAGCGCCTCTATTCTACCTATCTATATTAAGTAAGGATATAGTATATACTAAGTCGATACCGCTCCTACGGATAAATATAAAGAAATATTATAATAATACGTATAGCGAAATTAGACCTAGAGATGTTATAGTATAATATAATTATAGTATTTTTTAATATTTTAATGTTAATATAAGATCTAGTAATAAATAAATTACTTAATAGATTTAAGAAGTAAAATATATATATTAAACTTAATTAAGTATTATATAGGCTAGATAACTTATTTTACTATTAGTATAAATATTTTTTTAGCTTACTATACGCTATTAGGCTTATAATATTAAAAAAATGCCTTATTTCTTCTTTACTAATAAAAAATAGTTTTTCTTTTCTTTTATATAAATAATATGCTACTAATATATTATAAAAATTATTAAAAAAATAAAATAGCTCTAGACCTAGATTACATTAAACTATAAAATTATAGTAAAGAGACCTATTTAATACTTTTTTAAAGTTAAAATAATTTGTAAGTATAAAAATAAAATAATTATATTTATTTATATTCTATATATTAATAATATTATAAGATAATTTAGCGTTAATAATAATAATAGTTTTTTTAAAACGCCTCTTCTTTTAAAAGAGGTTATTAGGTTTACTAAAAAAGCTATTAAGTAAAATATTAAATAATATTAAAACTATATATAATTAGTTTTATATATAATAATTATACTTCGTCTAAATATTATATATATAATCTTTAGACTATTATAGTTTTTAATAAATTTAGGTCTATAATACTTTATAACTATTAATAGAATAATGATATACCTATATTATACTTACTAATAGGTAATATAATATAAGTAATATAATAAACCTAATCTTATAATTTATAGAAACGTATTATTTACTAATAACTATAAAAAAAATTATCTTATAGCTATATTGTAATAATATTTAGAGGTATAATCTTTTAAAAAATAGTTAAATAGGCTACTATTACTACTTTAATAATAGAAGCTAAACTAATTATTTTAAAATATATAAATAAAAAAGTAATAGCTTTAAAATACTTTTTTTGTAAAATTATACTTAATTTAGAATTTATTTAAAAAATCTACTATAATAATTAATAGGTAATTAGGCTTATAGTTAAAACTAATAAAAAAATTATAATTTAATTATACTATATTAATATTTAAAATGTATAGCTATAGTAAAAATATATAAAAAAATTATTTAAAATAATTTATTTATTAAATAAAAATATACCTACTAATAAATTAATAAAGACGCTTATATAATAATAATTTATACCCTTTAAAACTTTAACAAATTTATAAAATATATAATTATAAATTATTAAATAAATAAAAAATAGAAAGAAAAAAGTTAATTAAATTTTTTTATTTTATAGGGGGGTAATATTAAAAAAGCATAAATCTAAAAAGTTATAATTTTTACAAATTAATATAAAAGTAATTACTAATTCTAATAATATATAAATTATATTATGTTAAAAAGCAGGTTAACGAAATTTTTATAGGTATTTTAAGTACTACTTAGTTAGTATACGTAATACATTAAAATTACCTAAATATAATAATTTTTTTAGCCTATTTTTTAGATCTCTATAACTTTTTAGTTAGTAAATATATTAAACTAAAATTTATCTATACTATTTTAGAACTAATATAGGTTATATAATCTAAATATTAATAATAGTTTAGTAGTAACTTATATAATTACTAATTACGTAATATATTATAAATAGTATAGTATATTATAATATCTTTTAACTTTTATAAACTTAAACTTCTATTCTCTAAAAATAGTATTAAACTTTTTAAAACTTAAATATAATATTAATTTATTTTTAAACGTATATTATTCTCTATCTTTAATTACTACTATTTTAAAAAAGTTTTTTACTACTATTTATTACGCTATACAATGTATTAAGAATAAAGTTAAAAATAAAAAAAAGAATTATAATATAAAAAAACTTTATAATGGGGGTAAAAAAAGTTTATAAATAGGGATGAAGGAATTATTAATAGAGACTTAATTAGAACTCCTAAAAAGGCAAATAGAAGATTACTATTAAAAAATTTTATAAATATTATAAAATAATAATTACAAAGATTTATAAAAGAGAAGGATTATATAATTAATATAAATAAAAAAATCTAATAATTAATAAAGAAAAGGAAAAAAAAAAGTCTTAAAATACGCTACAGAAAATATTAAAAATACTAAAAATATAAATTTAACTAAAATAATATTTTCTAATAAGTTAGTAATATAAAGGGGATAAGAGAATAGTTAATATTATAAAACAAGTGGTAATAATAAAATTAAAATAATAATAAGATGTTAGCTAATTATAAAGTAAGTTATTTTAAATCTATAAAATATTAAAATATATAACTTTTTATATATTTTTAATTTACAGTTTTAGTTTTTTAATATTTATTATATTAATTATTTTATAGGCCGAGACATTGCCCTATAAGTTTAGAATGTAATTTAGATAGGTAAAAGAAGTAATTTACTATTTATTAAAATATCTAATAATAATACTTTTTCTACTAATAAAGACTATATAAATAAAGTTCTTAATCCTATAGTTAAACCGAATATAAAAAGGGGTTATAAAGGCATGCACATACTCCTCCTTTTTTAAAACCCCTTTTGGTCGCCCCGAGCCACTATACCCACAATATTTATTTGATTAATATATAAATATAAAAAAAAATAGAAAAAGGGGTAAGTTATATAAAGTTTTTTTATCCCTATTTTTATTTATATAATAATATATATATATATATATTTTATTACATTTTATTATAATTATAATTTTAATATGAATATTAATTTAGATTAGTACTATTAATAAGATAACGCCCCTATTTATAAGATAATAATACTATTAAACTAGTTTTAAAATAATAACAGTATACTTTTTTTATACTCAGCCTATAGTATAGATTTAAATCCTATTAAAAATATATAGGATTTATTAAAGTCTAGACTAAATAAAAGATATAAAGGTAATGTAGGTGTAAAATTAAGTTTAGATAGTATAGAGGCCTTTAAAAGAGTTATTATTAAAAAGTAGAATAATATACTATAAGAAGTTATTAATAACTATATTTTATTCCTCCCTAACTATTATAAGGTAGTTATAGAAGCTAAAGACTACTATACTATATACTAGTAATATATTATTACTAGTTTATTATTAAAAATTTAAAAAAGTATCTTTTATATATAATTATATAGATAATATATAAATATATAAATAATATATAAATATATAAACAATATATAAATATATAAATAATATATAAATATATTATATATACTTATATATTAGAAGCACTATTATAATATAAATAAAAATAAGGTAATTTTACACATTAAATAAAAAGTTATAATAGTCTAAAGTAGGGCCCTAAAACAGTCTTAAGTTTACTAGTTTTTATATACCCCTTAACCCCTTAGTAAGTAGCTGCTGAGTAGGTAAATAGAATACGCCAGTTTTTAATTTTATTATAATATTTTTTACATATTTTCAGGCTTACTAATTAATAAGCTATATTACTTTAAATAGGAAAATTTTTATATTAACTCTTTTTTAATATTACCCTCCTGTAAATAAAAAAAATCTATTATAAAAAAATAGATAATTATAACTATAGAGGAGCTAAAGTGTTATAAAATAGCTTATATAGCTTATAAGGCTTTTGTTTTTAAATTTAAAATAACTAAAAACGTCCGCTTAGAGTCTAAAAAAAATAAAAGTAGTAAATAGTTTTAAAAAGAAAACTCTGGCTGTAGGAGTATAACTCGCTTTTTATCTTTTACTACTTTAATAAAATAAAATAATTACGTTACTACTATTTTAATTTTATAAATATATTATAGGTTTTAAAAAATAGATTAAAACACTTTTAGTTTACACTTAAAAAGAATTTATTTACATAGCCCGTAAAATTCTCTATAAAAAAAAAACTCTTAGCCTATTATTTTAGTATAATTATTAGCTACTTACTACTTAGATAGATAATAGTAAAGTACTAAATTAAAATATTAGTAATATCTAAAATATACCTATAAAGATATATCCCTAGATCGAGATCTAGGCGTACTTTTACTTTTTAATACCTATAAAGATATTTATTAACTAAAGTACTATAGTTTTAGTTACTAAAAACTAGACCTAAATTTTGGTTCTAATTAAAAGAGTTTAGTAAACCCTAATTACGTAGTAATTTTATATTAGTACTTAGCGCCTAAAAAGTTAAGTATTACTTAAAAACATTATAGGTAGCTTTAGAAGTAGATATAATTTTATTATTAAATATAATAGTACTCCTAAGTATTAGTATAAAAGACTTATTTATTCTTTTTAAGTTATTATTTTATATTATATTTTACTTCGTCTACTTATATTATAAACTAATAATATTATTATAGACTTATTACGTAGTTTAGAGTAATATTTATTATTTAATTTTATAATAAGTCTCTATATTATTTATTAAATTTGTTACTAAAATAATAATACTACTAAGGCCCGCTAAAATAAGTTATATATATACCTAGCTTATCTAGTAGCCTTATAAAATAAAAAAAGTTATACCTATTATTATTAGTACCTACGCTACCTAAAGTATTTACTACCTAATTAGTAATATTTAGTAAATAGAAATAAGAGTATATATTTACTTTACCTACGCGTATTAGTAAGTATTATAGTTTATATTTATTTATTTATTTTTTATTTTTATAAGCGTATTAATAGATTTATCTTATCTTATAATATTAGTATAAGTCTAAAATTATAATTACCGTAGGTTTATTTCTAGTTCTTTTAATAATACTAAGTCTTTTAGTTTATTTCCCTTCATAATTTATTTTTATAAAATTTTTATTTTATTAGTATAGAGTTTCTACGTACTAAAAAGGCCTTTAAAGTAATAAAAATAATATATTTAAAAAGGCTATTATTTACTACAAGTTTGCGTACGCGTAAATTAATATAAAATTAATTAATAAGTTATATATAGATAGACAGTTTTAGTAAACTTTAAATTTTATATTAGCTTAGAGTATTACTACTACTAGGAGTAATTATAGGGGGGTAAAAGCAAAAAGAGGAATTAAAACAAATATATTTTTAAAAATTTATATAAAATTAATTAATAAGCCTAAAAATACGTAAATAATGCCGTTTTAAAGAGAAAATTACGGGAAACTCTATAAGGGTATTATTTACTACGTATTTATTACGTGTAATAAATTAAAGTTACTTAAATATAATACTTACTTAAATTTCTTTTTTAGGTTTCTATAACTTTTTATTTTATAAATATAGTTAACTAAAAGTTTAACTATATTCTTTTAGGCCTAGCATAGGTCACGTGACCTAAATTTTAATAAGAATTTATTATATAGTAATAGGTTAAAACAATTAGTAAAAATTTACTTTTTACTTATATAATTACTAATTACGTAATATATAATTAATATTATAGTATATAGTAATATCTTTTTAATTTAATAAATCTATAACTTTTTCGACACATTGAGTATGAAGGCATGCACATACTCCTCCTTTTTTAAAACCCCTTTTAGTCGCCCCGAGCCATTACAGCCACACTATTTGTTCGATTAATATACAAATATAATAAATCTAGACTTTGATATCTTTATTTACGCAAAATTTAATAAAATATAAATATTATAGTAAGATACTTTAGAGCATATATTACTAGCTTATAAAGCTCTTTAAAATAGAGTATTTATTTTTTTTTACGTATATATAATACAGCTCTTTAGCGCTTTCTTTTATAAAAATAGTCCCTATTCTTTAATCTTAGAATTTAGTAATTTTTAGGTCGTTTTTTTTTATAGTTATAAGTCCGGTATTTTTTAAAAAAAAAATTTTTCTCTATATATTTAATTATTAGAAATCCTATTTTCTAAAGCTTTAATTAATTCTTTAACTCTTTATTTAAAAGCTTTTAGTTTTATAGACCTAGCGAGTATTATTTTATTTATATACTAATAATAAACCTTATATCTTTAGCTATTAAATACTTAGTAAGTTTTATAACTAATAATTTTTTAAGCGTTATAATATCTAAAACTATTTTATTCCTTTTAATAAATATTATCCGTCTTACCGATTCCGCGAGCTAGCTAATATAATATATATAGCTTAAGATATAATATATAATTTACAGCGTTTAGAATCTTATTAACCCTAATTTTAAAAGTATTAATAATTTTATTAAACCTCTTTTAATACTAAAGCTTTTATATATTATAAAAGTAGTTAAAAAAAAGATTATAATAATCTACCGTAATTATAATATAAAGATTAATATATACTACGCCTATTTAACTAAGTATATTACTAAAATAAACTTAGTAATAAATATTTAGAACTAAATTAGTATAATAATAGTTTTAGAGCTTATAAATACTATTGAAATATATTATACTATTAAAAAAAATATTTTAACTTACTTAATTATTTGTTTTTTTAAATAAAAGCTTTTAACTACTAATACAGTAGCTAAGAATATTATATAATAATAATACTATACTTATTTATAAAAAGTAGAGTATAAAAAAATAGCTCTTAAGCTATAATATTATAAATAAAAAGCTCTTTATATAAAGGTAAAGGTATATAAGTTTAGTAATATTAAAAGTAAACTAGTAATTACTAACTTTTTTATTACTATTAGTAAAAAATTAGTACCTAATTAAGTAAAATAAATACATATAACCCGAGTCTAAAAATTAATACTTAGAAGTAAAAAGCTCTCTTTAATAAAAGTTAGAAGAATCTTTTAAGTAATATTATAAAATAAAGTTATTAAGTTAATTACTAAAAGTTTTAGAATTTTTATAATACTTAGCAGATAAAGTCTATTTCTTTAATTAAATAGCTTATAGCGAAGGAATAAGAGTAAATTATACTAGTACCCCTATAAATTTAAAATATACTATTAAAAATCTACTAAGTACTATTACCTATAGCTAGTATTAATAAATACTTATACTAGTTAGACTACGCCGCTCTCTAAAAAAAATAAAAAAAAGCTCTTTAAGTACCTTAAATTTAATAAATTTACAGCTCTTTGTAATATACTTAAGTAAAAAAAATAATTTAAAAAGAATATCTTAGAAGGTAAAAAGTCTAATAAGCTAAAATTTCTTAGCTCTTTAGTATATATAGTTATAAATCCTTCGCTTATTATAAGTAATAAATTAAAATAAAGTAATAGTATATATTTTATATAAAATTATAATACTTATACGCTTTTTAAAAATACTATTTTAACTAATAGTACCGCTTTATAATTAGTAAATAATAAATTACTAGTTATTTTAAAAATTTTTAAAAAAACTAATAGCATCTATACTATTAAAGCTAAAATATAAGCTTTTCTAATCTCTAATATAGGAATCTAAATAATTAAAAAAACTTTAAATAGCCTAAATAGAAATTCTATAAAAGATCTTATATTAAAAAATATAACTATTATAAAAGAATTCTACCTAAATATAGTATTTAAAACTTACTTATATAATAAAAGATTTTAGTACTTAGGCTTATATAATATACTATATATAAAATCTTTAAAATAGAGTCTTATACTTATAACGCTTACTTATAAGTATAATTTAATATTTATTAAATATAAGTCTCTATTCTTCTATTTTTTAGTTTAAAGCGTAATACTAGCATATTAAAAACTCTACTTATAGTTAATATATTTATATATTAATACTAAAAATATATAGCACTAAAAAGTAAAATATTTAAATTAAAGAGTTTTATATACCTTTATTTATAGAGCGTAAAATATTTATATTTTAGGTACTAAGCGTATATATTATAAGTAATACTCTCTTATATACGCGGCTTAGGTAATCTCTTAAAAATTTAAAAAAAAGTTATTTTAACTATATTAGTATATTTTATAAAATCTCTTTAATATACCTAAAGGAAGACTTAGAGAGTAGTAAATATTATTAGTTAAAAATAACTATAGTAAGAAATTTTATATATAAAGTTTATAGGTAAAATTACTTTTAAAACTTATAAAAGTATTTTTAAATTTTACTATATAGGTATATACCTAGTATAAACTTAAGATTATAAAATTCTTCTAAAATAATAATATTACTACCTATTTATAGTATAAAAAATCGCGTTTTAAAGAATAGGTAAAAGAGCTTAGTATAAGTATTAAAATACTACCTTTTTATACGTATAAGCTAAACGGCAGTACTAAACGCACTAGCTATAAAATTATTAATAAAACTATTATTATAAGACTTAATATAAATTTACTAGAGACGTTTTAGTTAAAGATTATAAAAGTAACTATAATATTTTATAATATTAGTCTAATAGTTTTTAAAAGTATATAATCTCTAAAAAAAATCTTTTATAGCTAGTTTAAACAGTATTTCTATTATTATAAATTTAAACTTATAAAACACTAAACGGCAGATTTATACCTAAATTAAAATAATATATATACTTATAGTTATCGCGTATATTTACTAAATAGGAATTATATAGCTAGGCGTAATAAGTATAAATTTAAAGTAAATCTATAAATTTATATTAGATATTTAGTTAGTTATATAGCTTTTAATATTTATAAAATATAGATACTATTACTTAACTAAATTATTATAACGCGTAACATTACGTTTAATAAAACTCTTTTTTATAAAAAAAAAGAAAATTAGCCTATTCTATAAAAAAAGGCTATAAAGCTTATAAATATTTTATATACTATTAAGATTATAGATATAGGTAAGGCGTTTAATAAAATTTTTAAAACGTAAGCTTATAACTCTAATAAGCTAGAAATTAGTAAAAATATTGCGTAACTTAAGTAGTAGCTTAAAAGTACTTTAGTATAGGTCTTATTTTATCCTTTTAGCTAGTTAATTAAGTAAAGCTTTATATAAGCGGTATATACGCGGGCTATTAATATAATTAGTTAATAGTTATAAATCTATATATTATATAATATAAATATTAGTTTAATCTCTTTTTAACCTACTCTAGAGCCTAAAAAACTTAAAAATATAAATTTTAAAAAAGGTAAATACTTTAGTATTTCTTATAAAATATACTTTAGTAAAGGAGTAGAATACTCTAAAGTAAAAAGCCTATAGAATCTTTAAATA
Organism: Pleoardoris graminearum; assembly: GCA_030770415.1. Taxonomy (NCBI): domain Eukaryota; kingdom Fungi; phylum Ascomycota; class Dothideomycetes; order Pleosporales; family Didymosphaeriaceae; genus Pleoardoris; species Pleoardoris graminearum. The sequence goes on from JASEKS010000093.1 coordinate 312,410, forward strand.
ATAAGTAAAAGCTTATTTAATACTATTACTTAAATTAGTAATACAGAGCTCCTCTTATTAAATAAAATAATAAAAACCTCTACTTATAAAATACGGGAACTTATAAAAAACTATAATTTAGCTATTTAATAAAGCTAAAAATAATGTAAATTAAATTTTAAAGATCTTAATAAACTAAAAAGTAAGGATAAAAACCTACTTAGTATTTATATATTATTAAGCTATAACCTAAAAAATAAGTTATTACGTAATATAAAGCTTATAAGCACTTTACTAAATAGTATAGATAGCCTTTTTTAATATAACTTTATAAATATATTTGTTTTTAATATAAATCTTATATAGGAAGAGCGTAAAAAGCTTATAACTATTAATATTATAGTTTAAGCTACTATATAAGATAGGGCCCTAAAAAAAATAATATTTTAAAATAAAATTTATATATACTATAATAAGTTTCTAAAAAAGCTAGTAATATAAAAAGTAATTTTTTTATATTTACTTAGCCCTCTCTTTTACTAAGCTATATATAAAAAATAGACTATACTTTTTAAAAAGTAAATTTAGTAGGTAGTTATACGCTTTAATAATACTAAATATTTACTTTTACTTAAGTAGGTTTTTATCTATAAGTTTAATTAGGATAATTATTTTATAAAGTATAAAGCTCGCCTAATTATTAAAAGTAATCTTTAGTTAAGAGATACGCTTTTATTAATATATATTATAATATTTACAGTACGCTTTTTTTATATAACTATAATTATTATAGTAAAATTTAACCTAAAAATTTTATAGCTTAATATAATTAGCGTATTTTTTAATATACTAATTAACCCCTTAAACCTAGTATAGTATAAACTACCTAATAGTTATAAATAAAAAAATAGTTATATAAAGCTTAATTAAGCTCTATATAGACTATAGGACTTACCTATACTATAGTATAAAAAATTTTCTAGTACTCTAGCTAAGCTTAGCCTTATCTATTTAAAAAAAAAATTTTACTTATTCTTTAATATAGATTGTAAGATTTTTATACTTTTTTATATAAATAATATCCTACTCTTATACTATAAAATTTATTAGTAGAAAGCTTTTAAACTACGTAATAAACTTTTAGGAATATATAAAATAAAAGTATATAAAGCTATAAAATAGTATTTTAAAATAAAAATAATTAAAAATTAAAAAAATTAAATAATTACGCTAATTTATAATTTATATATTAAAAAGATCGTAAAAAAATTTAAAGTAGCTAATTTAGTACTTTTTCTACTAACGCTTTTACTATTAGAAAAACTAATTAAAAATAAAAGAAAAATAATAAAAGTTAAAATTAACGCGTATTAAGAGTATATTAAATTTATATTTTATACTACTATTATAATATAATCGGATATAGTATTTGCTATTTTAAAACTTTTTTATTTTTTAATTAATGTAAGTAAAGAGTACTTTGCTATAGTAGAACGTATAATTATATTTTTTTATAAATTACGCTTTTAAGTAATCTAATATAGGGTATATAAGAGCCTAAAAATTATAATCTATTTAGACGCTTTATATATAGATAATCTAAAAAGTAAATAATTTTTATATAGCTATATTATTATATTATTTAAGAGTATAATTATTTAAAAAGCCGTAAAATAGACTATTATTATAATATTAATTACTAAAGCAGAGCTCCTCGCGCTTAAATATATAAATAAAAAAATAATAGCTCTAAAGCGCTTCTTTAAAGAACTTATATTAGATTTTAGAGCTACGTAGCGTATATTTTATAATAATTAGTAAATAATTAGGCTAGTTATAGGTAAAAATAAGCGTATAACTACCTATTTACGTTATATAAATATACAGAATATATAGCTACGCTAAAAGTATTTAAAAAAAAGTTTTAAAATTAAATACCTTTAGATAAGTAATATACTAGCTAATAGGTTAATAAAAGCTTTTACAGCTTAGCAATTCTAAAAATTTAAAAAATAACTAAATCTTAAGAATATAAAACAAAAAATTACTAAACTAAAATTCTAAAAAATTATATAATAATAAAGTATAAAGCTCTTTAAATTAAATATTAAATAGCTTATTAGCTACTATTTATAATAAACAATTTAAAACCGCACTACTTAAAAAAACTCTATAATAAAAAAATAGAAAAATAATAAAAATAATAAAAATTATATAATAACCTAATAAATATATTTAATAGATTAATAATTTTACTAGCTTACTAAATTTTTAAACAGCTTAAGTGCAGCGTAAAATAATCTTATTAAAAATATTATTTATAAAATTACTACTTCAGTTTTTATTTAGTTTAATTATCTACCTAATAGTAGTCTATAATTTATTAAACTCTATTATCTATAAGATTTATATTAACAAAAATCGAAAGAAGCAGATTAAAAAAATTATACTTATTTATAAATAAGCTCTTTTACCCTCTTACTATAGAGCAGCTTATAATAAAATAGAAAGTACTTAGTAATCTCTTAAATATAACTAAAACTATAATAATAAATATATAATTTTTCTAAATTATCTAAATTAATATATTAATATATATATTAGTTTACAGCTATATCCGCTTTTATATATTTAATAATAGAAGCCTTACGTTTTAGTATTATAATAACTTCTATTACTTTTACTATATAAAGTACTATCTAAATAATAAAAGTAAGATATAAAGCACTTTAATCCTATAAACTATTAGTAATATTAAGCTATATAAACGCTATTTAATAGTTTTAAAACTCTTTTAATTTTAATATAAAAGAATAGATAGAGCTTTAAAAAACTATAAACTAAAAAACTTAAAATATTTTTTACTAATATTATTTTTATTACTATAGTACAACAAAGTGTATAAAATAAAAAACTTACTATACTTATTTTTTTTTAAATTTACTCTTAGATTTGCTCTCTACTATAGGGCGCGGCCTATTTTTTAAACCTAATTTAGTAGAGCTTAAAAAAACTAAATTAAAAAAGGCGCTAATAGCGCCTTACGCCTAAAAAGACTAAACTAAAAGAATAGACTAGGCAAATTTAATAATTTTAAAAGCCTTTTAAATTTTTTATTAGTATTAAACTTGTTATATAGTATTTATTTACTTATAGGGTAGCTAACAGACAGTAGTTATAAAATATAATATAAAAATAAAACTAAAAAGATTACTATAATTACTAAAAAGATTTTCTAGAGCTTTAGAAAATAAATTATAAATAATAATTAAAACTATTAAAATACCTAGACCTATTTAAGGCGCAGTCTTAGATAGATATTATTAAGCTTATAATAGTACGCGGATAATATTTTCTAAAAATTAAAAAATTTATAAAACTTCTTAATTAGAAAAAGTAAGTAAAACTTTATTTATTAAAGACGTAAAATAACCTTTTAGAGCTTATAGTAACTATATATTATTTTATAAAAAAAGTAAGTAAGCTACTAAATATTATAATACAGGAGTATCTATTTAAGTTATAATAATTTCTATCTAAAACTAAATAGCGCCTTAACTTTTTTAAGCTGCCTATTATTAGAACTTCTTATACTTTTATTCTTTTTTCTTTTAAACTACTTCTTTTTATAAAGCGTAATAACAGGCTAAAAGATTATATTAAGTAACTTACTAAGAGCTAAAAGACTAGACTTTATTAGCTCCTTACTAACCTTAGTAAGTTTATAATATTTAAAATACTATTTACTCTTAATCGTATTTAGGCAGTTAACTATAGTAATATAGAAGGGATTAGAAAACTATTAAATAAAAATTAGTAAAGTTTTTAAAAAATAGAATTAGAGTTTAAAAATCTAGATAAACTCTAAAAAGTAAAAATTAAAAAAAGTATTCTATATTACTATAGTTACAGCGGTAGTAATATAAATAATTAATTTATAATACTTATAATAGTTAGGGAGCTTAAGGAACTATTTAGAAAAATAAAATTAAATAAAAAAGCGTAAAAATAGTAGAGACAGTATAAGAAAGTATACAAATAATAGTTAAAAGTATAAAAAAAGTAAAAATTATTTTAAAAAAAAATAGTAAAAAAATTATATAAACGCTTTTTACGCTACTAACACTAGCGCGCCTACTATAATTAGTCTCTTACTTTAAAACTCTATTACTTAGTAATACTACCTACTAAAAAAAGGTCTTTTTAAAATTAATTCTACGGCTACTACGAGCTTAAAAAAATTAATTTTAAACTACTTAAATAGTTAAACTATTTCTATTAGCTTAACTAGGGGGTATATTATAGTAAAATACTTTAGAGCTTACGTTACTAGTTTATAAAACTTTTTAAAATAAAGTATTTATTTCTCTTTTACGTATATATAATATAGCTCTTTAGCACTTTCTTTTATAGAAATAGTCCCTACTTTTTAATTTTAAAATCTAGTAATTTCTAGCTCGTTTTCCTCCACAATAAATTTAAAGTTAGTCTTTTTTTAAGAGTAAGTACTTCTATTCTAATAATTATTTTTACTATAAAAAGAACTTCTAAAAGTATTTATAACACAATAGTATATATTAAAACTAAAAGAATAATAATAATAATATAAATAAATTTAAGAGAAATACAGTTCCTAAAGTAATTAAAAGCGTAAAAAGAATTATTAATAGAAACGTAACTAAACGTCCTAAAAAAGAAAAGAAAATAAAATTATTAGAAAATAGTCTAAGTATTTTAAAAGAACAGTATTATAATATTACTATAAAGAAAAACATCCTGTAATTAGTAAAGAAAACGCTAATAAAAACGTTAAAATACACTATAAGAAATATATATAATATTATAAATATAAGTTTTAAAACTAATAATATAATTTAATAAGGTAGTAATGTAAAAGAGATAAGTTATAAGAAAATATAATAGAAAAAGGGGTAAAAATAAAATTAGAAATAGACTAGGTATTAGCTACTTACTACGTAAGTTATTTTAATATATTAATACTTTAAAATATATAACTTTTTATATATATTTATAGTATAGTTTTGCTTTTTTAATATTACTAATATTAATTATTTTATTAGTAATAACTTATTATACTAACTTTAGAACACTATTTAGTTAAGAGGTAAAAATAATTTAGTATTTACTAAAATACCTAATTTATCTATTTCTTTTACTAGTAAAGCCTAAAGAATAAAAAGTTCTTATATCTAATCTAATTCGAAGAGAAAAAGGGGTAAGTAACTTAATAAATATTTTAGTACTTTTTTTATATATAATTATAGATATATATAACTATATTATTATATTATATATTTATATATTAATTAAACAAATAGTGTAGCTGTAGTGGCTCAGGACGACTAAAAGGAATTTTAAAAAAGAAGGAGTATATATATACCTTTATACATTATAATATATTATAATTATAAACTTTATATTTATATAAATATATATTAGTACTTTAAATAACGTAACCATCTTATTAATAAAATAATAAACGTTTTAAACTTGTTTAAGAATAATTAAATTTTATATTATTTTATATAGTCTATAACACTAATTTAGCCTCTATAAAAAATATATAAAATTATTTAAAATCTAGACTAAATGAAAATAAAGAGGTTAACCTATATATAAAATTAAGATTAGAAAGTATAGAGGCTATTTAGAGAACTTTTTTTAAAGAGTAAAATAAAATACTATAAAAGGTTACTAGTAATTATATTTTATTACTACCCCAGTATTATAAGCTACTTATAGAATCTAAAGAATACTATACTAAGTACTAGTAATATATTATTTACTAGTTTATTACTATAATTGTGAAAGTTTAACTGTTATTAATAATTATATAATAAATATATAAATACATAAAAATACCTTATTAATTAATATAATATAGGATCTATTATTATATATATAAAAATAGGCCAATTTTACATCTTAAATAAAAAGTTATAATAGCCTAAAGTAGGACGCTAAAAATTTTTAATATTTACTAATGTTTTTCTACTCCTAAACGTCTTAGTAAGCAGCTACTAATGTAGTAAATAGAATCTGCTAGTCCTTTTCTATAGCACCCTATATGTTTATATATTTTAGCTTAGTAATTATAATATTACTTTATTTTAAAAAAGATATCTTTTTAAAGTACTCTTTTTCGCTTTCCCCCCCTATAGTATAATAAATAATAAGTTACCTATCTAAGATTAGTATAGTAATAGACGTTTTAAAAGTAAAATATATATTTATATATTAATTAAACAAATAGTATAGCTGTGGTGGCTTAGGGCAACTAAAAGGAGTTTTAAAAAAGGAGAAGTATATATATACCTTTATACTTAATATGTCGAAAAAGTTTAAACATAAAAAAGATCTATAAAGATATAATACGGTAGAGTACTTTAAATAAGTAATAATATAGTATAGAGTATAGAATAAATAGCTAGACTTACTTTAAAGACTAAATATTCTATTATAGATACTAGGTAATAGCTAAATAACTATATTAGTCCTAAAGTTTATACGCCTAGTAATAATTACTTATTTTATATCTAATTTTAAATAGTAATTACTAATAACTTTTAAAATAATTATATATTTATATATTAATTAAATAAATAGTGTAGCTGTAGTAGCATAGAGTGACTAAAAAGAGTTTTAAAAAAGAAGGAGTATATATATATCTTTATACTTAATATATTAAAAAAATTAGGTAAGGCTAAATTAAAAAAGAAATAGCGCTGCACTAGTTACTAACGTACTAGCGCACTTAGCGCGCCCTCCTAAAAAACGTTAAATTAAAAAACTCTAGTATAAAAACTCTAGTATAAAAAGTCTTGTATGGAAACTATATTCTTTAGAGATATATAAGTAGTAGTAACTACTACTACCTATATATCTCTTTATTCTTACAATTAACACAGTTAAACGTTTATTAATAAAAAAAAAATACTTACTAATATATTCTTTAAAATATTATTTTTTTAAGGTCCTCTTTTTACTTTTACTCTTTTTTTAGTAGATACTATATTTATTTAAATTAATTTTAACACGTCTACTACGCTAACTATACTAAATATATAAACTATCTCCGCCGTATCCTATCTATAGAGTAATTAATAAAAAGTTTTTTTTAATACTATTAAGTATTCTATATACAGCGTAATCGCCTAGTTATTTAAATTAAGTATTTATTAATATTAGGAAATCTTAGACGATAAAGTATACGGTAATAAAATAGATAGTAATAAAATAGATAGTAATAAAATAGATAGTAATAAAATAGATAGTAATAAAATAGATAGTAATAAAATAGATAGTAATAAAATAGATAGTAATAAAATAGATAGTAATAA